>VZSF01010834.1:715931-895524 GCA_013398295.1 Chionis minor | reverse complement strand
TATGATTCTATGATTCCTATTGCACAAGATAACCTTTTGATCGAAGAGTATTTTTACTGGCAGTGATGATCTACATTAAAATTTTGTAAAAGCTGAACCATAATCATTAAGAAAGGAGCCCTTGAAATTTTCATGACAGTGCTTTACAGAATTAGCCCCCACACCTAACAATTTGTTTGCAACTCTGAGAATGATATTTAGGGCCTTGATTTATCTATGTATATTTTTTCATGAGAAATATGTGTTACATATCTCTCCCCTTCTTGTTGAAAGTTGCACTGGAAATGCAAAGATCACAGCCCTCACTTGTGCATTATTCAGCACCAAAAAAAAGTACAAACGTCAAGATATTTTGGGGGGGGGGTTTGAGTTAGAAATATACGAAATTAAAAAACTAGGAAATATTTACCAATATTAATTTCAGAGTACGTAGAGAGTTTTATGCTTTAAAATTTCACAGCTGACCCATCATTACTACGATATATTTTCTCTGGTTACACCAATACGTTAAATTGTATAATGTAGCCTGACATGATTGACAGAGCCTGCAAGCAGTGGATATTTTGAATCTGGCACATCTCTCTGTGTTAAACAGTGTTGCACATAAACACTTTTTAGCATGAAAACTTTTTTCCTTGAAGGGAAGGAGGAGGGGATGAACGATTTCTCATCCATAAGCTCCCAGATCTTGCAACACACAGGCAGATAATGTCCTTAGATTTAAGGAATCTCTAGGTTCAGTACCTGGCAGAAAGGGCTTTTTTTTTTTAAAAAAAAAAAAAAAAAAGAGTGGACAATTGTATATCATTTGGCAGCAGGAATACTGCTTTTCAAGCACCTATTATTTTCCTGACATTTATTCCTGGTGGGTCATTCCATCATATGACTGACTACTTGTTAAAACTAGTCTTAATATCCAGAAAGAATTTTCCTTCTGGGGCTTTCTTCAGGCACTGCCTACTTACCTTTTCGGTTTCTTTCTTAATACTGTGAATAAAACTTTCCTGGCATTTTTAATTGGCATACCTCAGGTATTTATAGTCTCCTACAATCCAGTTTTGTCCCCTCTTGGTTGAGCTTAAGAACCTGCTCAGTTCCATTTTTTTCTATTGAACAATCTCTCCGGCCTTTTAATTTCTTACTTGCTTTGCCCCAGCCCAGCAGTACGCTCTGCAGCCTGGACCCCATCACAGGGCTCCTTTTGCCCTACTCTTCCTGTCATTGAAAAAACAGTAATCTTTATTTCCCTAATATAAATAAAAACTACTGTATATCTTCTGATGTACATCCTAGTGCTAGTTCTATGTGTCTAGCACACCCTGGCATTACAGTTAATCCTATATTTTTTCTAAAAAGAGGTGTTTCTCGCATACACACATATATCCAATGGCAAAGAGGACCTCTAATGAAAGTAGAGTTTAAAGCGTGGTCTAAGCAATAACCATGCACAAACCCTAGTGAAATCAAAAGTACTGCACATACTAAACTGACAGCAGAACTTTGCTCAGCTTCTTAAGGATTTGATTGTCCATCTCAGGAGCTACTTTACAACATACGCTTTTTAGCATTGTGTTGTATAAACCTACATTGTTTTCATCAAATAACAGTCAAATTGCAAAGTCAAGCAGATGCACAACTTTTCCGCAAACAGAAATTAACTTTCTTTAAATCTACACATCATACAGTTTTCACTAATCTGGAGAAAGTGCTTAACAAGTAGACAGTAAAGAGAAGACCTGTGCTACGGGACTAATATATTTTACTTCCTCAATGCATTCTAATTTATGGAATATTTAAGGTCAAATGTCAAGCGATAAACAAAATGACACAATTTAATGGTTCAATGTTTTACTCAACAGATGATTTCTAAAACAGCCTTAATAATCTCACTATTGTGAACCCCATTAAAACCCAGTTTATTGGAAATACAGTAAATTATACAACCAAACATTTAAGAGGCATTACTTCTCTTTTCCCCGCATAATGGAGGAACTCAGGAGTGACATTGGAGAAGCTGGAGGAGTTCAGTCAGAACTAGCACATGGGCAAGTAGTTCTGAACCGCATGCATGTATGTATAAATGTGTACACACACACATATGCACTAATACACATATACACACATCTCTATGTAAACACATACATAACAGCTTCTTCAGAGTGCTTTATTGCTCTGCTTGTAGAAAGCCTTTCTTTGATCATTAATTAAAAAGGTGCACAACTTTCATCTTTTCTATTCTGAAGTGCACGGTTTTATGGCTGGATTGTTTTGTGGTAAGAATGAAAGATTTGTCTTCATTCCTTTCTGCAAGATTTGCAGCATGCCATGCGTTAGCTTTTTAATAAGCAGAGTTTATGTTGGTCTTCATTACTAATTAATTATTTTAATTGCACGGCTTCTGACAGTGGGAAATGTGTGATGTTTGCATGCCAAACCTGTATACATTTGTTATGAAAGCAATATTGGCCTTATTCAAATAAAAAGTCAAGATGCATGAGTAAACTTATATAAGATTAAAGTATGTAGGCTGCTGTTATCTTGCTATGACATCAAATATAAATGTTATAATGCCATTCATCACTTCTTTCTTGTAGAGGTTACATTTTTTTATATAGCTTAGCTACTCTATTTTCACACACAGCCTTTTTCACATGTCTTTGCAATACCATTTCTCACACATAAACATCGCCAAATAACCCACTGCAGTGGGATATCATTCTTGTTCACCCGTGATGAAGGGCTTTACTTGGTAAACTGCTATCTGCATTAGCCCCCCCAAAAAGTATATTAAGCTGCCCTAATATGTGAATATATGCAATTTGTTTGAACTAGAATCAGCATTTTGGTACCAGCAGAGGTCTGAGAGATACAAGATCTCTTAGAGAATGAAGAAAGTTCTCTGTACTCCTGCAGTCCCTATTAGCCAGTAGAGGGAGCATGAAATACTGCCTATGTGTAGCATCTGCCACACATTAGCAAAATCCAGTTCTAGCTGATATTTCAACACAGCCATTAGAGCCTGATCTGGAAGATGCTATTTATCAAAGACTTTGTGACGAATTTTGTTTGCTAGTCCAAATTCTTAACATCAATTTTGAGCTTTTGCACCACACAGATTAGCAGAATCTTCCACATGGAGTTCAGGGATATCGGTCTTCGGTCAGTCATGCAAAGTCCCCGCAGGACTTTAAGAGCTATGGAAAAAACGAGCACTATGGTTTTAAGTACAGAAGAGCAATCTGATGACCCAGCTCAGGGCTATTCCTAGTTAAAATATGTTAGAATCTTGGAGGGTTGGCTTTCACACAAGAATAACATAATTTTCCATTCCAAAGTATTGGGTTTTCCTGATGATGCCTGTGGTCCTGCTGAGGGAGCTATTGGGGTGAAAGGAGGCAGAGGAATGTCCTGCTAAAGGCTAAGCACCCAAAATTAATTTTGCACCCTCACTTGACAAAAAAATGTGTGTTTGACCCAAGCATTGGGCAAAATATTCATGTTTTCCTCTTGATCCTTAAAATACCAGAAAAGGACTATTTCAGACCTTTACATAAGGTTCCCATAATGCCAGTAGCATAAATGACATCAGTTTTTAAAGCATAAAAGGCACCTCATCCAGGCTCAGAAATGTCAGTAGTAATTACAAACTTTGTTTTCAAGTATAATCAATTCTTTATTTATGGTGTGAAATGTTTTTTACCCTTTTGAACTTTCGCTATTCTAAGCCAAGCAATATTGTTGGCATGTTCCTTTAAAAATAATTGCTTCTGGACTGAGAAATTGAATGTCAAGTTCCAACTTGATGTAAATTAAATGGGTTACATTAATAGTCTGGCCCATGGTAGAAGTGAGTGTTTCGATTCTGGGTTTGACTTCAGGACATGACCTCTTGATCACACAGGTCAGCACAGATGGGAAATATTGAAGAGGTACCCTAGGTTGACGTGGGGAAGAAAGTGTCTTGTACTGATGTATCACAAACTGTCTGATCCATTAAACAGAAGCAATGTCAGACTCCACAGAGAATAAAGCTTAGTTGTCATAGATCATTATGCTCTCCACAAAAAAAAAAAAAATAATTGGAAGGAAAATCACAATGATGGAAATCCTCAGGGCTGTCAAGTACACATAATCTTCTAAACCTTTGTGAATTAATGCTGCCAAGCCCATATACAGGGGGAACGAAGTAAAGAATCCAAATATTCTTAACTTTAACAGTACAAGTATGTCTCAGATTTCCCACCTGTACCTGTTATAAAGGATTGTTTAATAATATACAGCATTTTAAATTTAAAAGCAGGGTATCTATACAGCTGAGCCTCCCACTTACGTGATCAGGCCTTAAGAAGAATTGCATGCATGACAGCAATCACATTTACAAGATCAGGCAATATATATAGTTCTTCAAGGGGAAGGAACAAGTGAATTGGGGAGAAGTTTAAATGTGTTTTTTCTTTGAAATGCTATCTCCTGCCTTTAAAATTTACTTTCCTTTCAACTTCTGAGCAATTCCAGCTCTCGCCTCTCCTCGTGACAGATTTTCCAATCCCTTAATCATCTTCATGGCCCTGCTCCAGTACATCACTTCTTTCTTGTATGGGGGGAGCCCAGACCTGGACTTGATGTGGTCTCACCAGTGCTGTATAGAGAAGAGTCATCCCCCTTGACCTGCTGGCAACACACTTCCTAATACAGCCCAAGAGGCTGTTGGCCGTCTTTGCTGCAAGGGCACACTGCTGGATTATGTCCAACTTTGCACCGGCCAGCTGGCCCCCCAGTACTGGTGGATGGGGTTATTTGTCCCCAGCTGCAGGGCTTCACAAATCCTTTTGCAGAACTTCATGAGGTTCCTGAAGGTTGACTGTTTCTCCAGCCCCTTAAGGTCCCACTGAATGGCAGCACAACTCTCTGGTGTATAAAGAGCTCTTCCCAATTTTCTATACACATCTGTATACATATATACAATTCCGATTTTAATTGTTAATAAATTAAAAAAAATAACTTTAATGCTTTTGTTGGATTGGACTCAGGAGTTTTATAGTTTGCTGCCAATTAATTATCACTGATGAGTCCCAGGTCTAAGGTCTAGTCAGGGACATAAAGGGTATGTTTGGACAAAAATAAGCTGGTAAAGTGAGCACCAAAAATTAATTTTATGTGATATACTACATAAAAGCTCTTACATGAATTGTTCTCTGTAGCATCTAGGTCTTAATTATTCAGTGTTTGCTAATAGGAGGGACAAGTGATAAAGGCTAGTATTTTTATGTCTGCTTATTTACACTATTTGGAATAAACTCTGAGGTGACTACTGTAAGGAGCAACATGCTTCTGTTTAGTTACCTGATTTTTTTTTAGTGTTTAGTGCACTGATTTTTTCAGGTACAAGGAGAAATTCAAAGAAGTTAAGCTAGCCTTTTACTGATCACCTGGGTGCTGATCCCTTTTAAAATAATATTTGAATTAACTCAGAAAACGACTTCTGCTTATTGTGTAGGGAGAACCGGATTAAGGAAAGCACACTTTTTCCCTGGCTTTCAATGAACTTTGCACTTTCAATAAACAGTCTCAGAGAGAAGAAAAAAAGTTTAGTATAGACAGCTAATTTATGCTGATAATTAACTGCTAGAAATAGATTCAGTGGATCTGAGTCAGATTGCTCTCCCACCACTGTAATTCTTCGAGTCTGGCTGTGTTAACAACATAACACTATTACAGAGAATCATAATGATCAATTCAATTATGGCTGTAGTCACTGTCCTATGGGCACTATTTGTTCCTAACAAAGACAGTTCAGAATCTTTTATTAGCCTGTTTGTGAGGCCAGAACATCATGCTAAATCACTATCTATAGTAACAAATAAAGAAAACTATTTAAATGCTGTAATGTGAACAGGTCTGCACAGCTACAGAAGTTAACTGTAGCCCATAAAGACATACAAAACCTAGATTTAATGTAGTTAAATCACATGCCAATACTATGACCAGGAAATCCCCCAGTAAGACAGGCAGAAGTCCATAGCAAGCACACACATTCTCAGCCAAAGTCCTTGCTATCCCTTTGCCACTGGGATTGTTATGTGACCTACAAAAGTGAAGCTAGTTTGGGTCTCATGCTCGCCAGCTTCAAGATGTGTAAAGCATCTGAAACCTTGGATAAACAAAGCCATCATTTAGAGGAGTTTTCACACTTCAAAAGAACTATCATTGCAGGGAATGAGAGAAATGAACACCACTGCTGAAGTGAAAAGAAGTATGATCTGCAGTTTCCATTGATACAGAACTGGACTGAAAGATCACAGTACAAAGTCCAAGGTCTTCTGCATCTACATCTGCTCTATAGCAAGCCACAGCTATTTACACAGGAAAGAAAACATGCATCAGGTGGAGTAATTGCTTTACAAAAAATTGTAGAAGTGGATACTTCAGGGTAAAAGACTCATTTTTCTGTATTTAAAGTGATAATAAATTATGTAGAAATACATACTGTAGGAATAAAGAAGTGTAATTAACCACAGCATAAATACAGATCATATTCATGCTATTTATACAGCTATGCTACACACAGCTCAGAATACACACAGCATAAACATGTTATGTATGTTCACACATTCATATTTTATATTTTTCTATTCTCAGGTCTCCATTCTCAGTTAAGCTCTATAGATTCCATTAAAACTATGATTTTCTAGCCTAGTGGCTTTTTCAGTTTGTTTCAATACGGACTGACAATGAAGTTATGCAAATAGAGTCACTTTTGTATGTTGTGGAGATTCACACTGGTTTTAACAAAGTGCAAAAATCTCGCAAATGACTGAATTTTTTCAAAGCACCATTTCCAGGGCAGAAGCCGTTTCACACTAGACAGCACAGTAGCTGTGCTTGCCTACCTCAGTTAAAACAAATAGGAAGCAGCCAACATGAGACAAGGTAGAAAATCCCTTTTAGGGGAGACTAGACACAGCATATATTTCTCCATAGATGTGTTCATCAACAGCAAGCACTCTTTTAAAGCCCTTAAGTGTTTGTAGGACTGAAAATTAATTTGTTTTCCAATTCCAAAGTGAATCGTATGCTCCAAACAGATTTTCAAGTCAATGAAACATGACCTTGTATGATCTAATTAAACAACTCAAAGGTATTGGTTGTTTTACGATCCCTCTAGATACACTTGAGTTCAAATGCACACACATCATCTGTATGTACAAGCTCATAAATCTACAAAAAATGCAAATCAGATCATTAGTGCTTTGAATTTGACAGTCTTACCACAGTTTTCTAAAAGGTAAAACATGAAAAATTCCTGAATTACATATACTCTTTTTACAGCTTAAAGAACACACAAAAAACATACTGGAAGCAGAACATCAAACATCTTTCTTTGGCTCCCAAGTATCTGGTCCATAATCAGGTATAAACTAATCAATTTCTCTGAAAACCACTATTCCAATTTCTTCCCTGGATGATGTCCTGACCTTTTGCGTGGAGCATTGGATCAGATGATAACCTCCAAAGGTCCCTTTCAATCTAAATTTTTCCATGATTCTATCTTAATTCACTGCTTTTTGTGAATTGAATTCTCTGCTCCAGTGCACATGACTATCTTATTAAATTACAAAAAATCTATGACTTCTTTTTTCCTGAATTTTTTCAGTCTTTTGTCTTTGGCATTGCTCCTGTGGCCTCCTTTCTCGCTCTCAATTTTAGCTCAGACCTCTGAGTAGACATTATCTCTGATCTGCAGTCTTTCTAAGCATCCCTCACATTTCCTATAGAGATTCATTGTCATACACATACACACTTGCTCCTCTTACTTCCCACAAACGCCTGTGTGTCTAACAAGAATGCTGTCTCAAATGCCAACACAAGTATCTTTGGGGGTACCACTGATTCCTTTATTTCCTTTTCCTTTTTCCCATTCACATTTTTCTCTACTTTTTCATCTGTTTAACCTCCACGATCTTACCTGGTGTTTTCTCTTCTTTCTTAATGGTGTCCTTCATAAATCACCTTTCTCCACTTTAACCTGTCACACCCTGTAATTGTGCTCTCCCTCCTCTCACTGACCCTTCTGAGCTCATATCAACAACGTGGCCATAGCTAGAGACATGTTCATGCAGCCAGGAAACCCACTCCAGAAAGATGCTGCCTGGGAAAACTGGGCTGCTACCGTTTGATTTTCTTTCTTACTGCCATCAGTCAAATGCAACAGCAGCTGCCTCTTTTACCTATATATAAAGCTGACTCTAGAACTAGGGAAATGAAAGGAAAATAAATACCATGCAGGGACATATTTCTTCACCAAGTTTTTCTTTACTCCAGATTCAGACCCTAATCCTACAATTGGATCCACATGGCTGAGTGTGTTAATCGAAATATGGGATGAAGGTGTAGGCTACAAGCAACAGTTTTGCCATGCTGCCCTTCTAGGACATGGCCCCTTGCCATTCGCAGGCTATATGTGTCTGACCTCTGGCTGTGCCGCTCACACAACTTTGCCTACGGAGCATTCCCGGTCTGCAAGAGCAGGCTCATGAAAAAGGCTGGCTGATCTACCCGGAAGCTGAAGCCAATGCTTAACTCAGTCGGCTGTTTCCAATATTTATAAAATAAAATAAACACACCAGATCTCACTAAACAACTAAGCACCTACAGCATGCACATGATTTTCTTTTTCTTTTTTTTTTTTTTCTTTTTTTTCAAATGAAAACTATTTTAGGTGTGACAAAACGTGTGAAACAAGTGGAAAAACATTTCCAACTACTTTTGCTCTCAGAAAATGTTTAATGATTGAAGAGATTAAGGGATTGGGGGTTTTTACTACTTTAAAAAAAATTCATTTTTACTGAAAATTCAAACTAGTCTATGAAGCTTCGGGCCAGCAACATTTAAAAAGATTGAGTTACAGCATGCCATTCTGAATGCAGCACATTATGAATTCCATATCCCTCAGCTAGACTGACATATTTAATGATTAAGCCAAGTCACTCAACTCTATTTCTAGTTTAATTTTTTTTCCTAGCCAGTATTAACTTTATATGTACATTTCAAATGGTAAGAGGAAAAATAGCAGAAAAGTGAATTTGTCTGCAATAAAGGAATAACTAGCAAGGTCTTACGACTTTACAAAATTAGAGTTCTGTGTGAAAGGTATCATGTGCAAATTAGCCCAATGTTATCAAATGCATATTATCATGCTATTTTAAAGTATCCAGTTTTCCATGTGCTGCAGCTCTGCCCTGTATTCTGTCCTTCATTTTACATGAGCTTCTCCTGCTAAGACAGCAGCAAAAATTGCCATACTAGATCAGATCACTGGTCACATTAAGTTCAATATCCAATATAAGCCAGTTCTTTACTGAAGAAAAATAGGACAAAAAAAAATCCCCTCACTTGCTGCACGCTGATGTACGTAAGAGTAAAACCTCCCTCCTGACCTCCATGACAACTGATTTATGCCCAGAAGCATGAGTTTTAATTACAATGACATAAAGATGGTCAATTTATTTCCTTGCGCTTACTCACTCATGAACGTGCATTTCCTCCTTCCAGCAAAGAGTAATTATCTCTTTGCAATTATCAGCGCAGATGTGGCAAAGTTAGAATTTTCATGATTGTCTGCTAAAAGCTGGAGCCCTGAAGAATATATGCTCTGCCAGATCTTTCCACTGGCCCCAGTATTAATGAGTCCCTTGAAAAAAGTTGTTTCTGCCTGAGGTAGGACTTTGCAACGGATATTTTCAAAACTGTAAAGTATAGGTGGAGGAAGCATTGTTTCAAACTCTTTGCCTTCATCTTCCATAAAGCATATTCTAAAGGGTATGATACAATTTGAGTTTCTCCAAGTCTTCCTCCTACCTGCATTTTATACCTATAGGTGTATAGATACATATATGTGCCTGTGTAGTTTGACACCTTAACAGCTCAGTTGCTGGGAATTATTTCATTCAAGGAAGTCATAGAAACACAGAAAAAGATAGACTTGGAAGGGACAGACATGCAGGTATCATTTGGGCTATCTATGTGTCTGAGATAGGATCAGCTGACTGATGTCACACTGCACTTTTGTCTCTAACCTATTTTTAAGGATCCAAAATCGACTTTATGGCTCCCAGTGGATATTTCATGCCAAAGCTTTATTGCCGTATTGTCATAGAAATATTTTCCTGGTGCGTCTTGGATCATCCTTGGTGCAGGCCAAACCCACGAATTCTTTACTTGTTTACTATGGTCTCAGGGAACAGCGCGCTCTCCTTTTTGCACGGGAGGACTGTTACCATGTCCCATTTCCTCTGCATGTCTTTCAACTGCCCAACCCTACTTTTTTAGTCCTCAGAAGTCATATTTTCTAGATGTGTGATTATTCTTATTGCTTTCCTCTGAATTCTTCCCAATTGATCCAAATCTTCCTTGTAGTGCAGAACTGAAAGTGGACTCAGTGTTCTCGCTAAGGCGTGCATAAGGCTTTGTAAACTGGAACCATTGTTCCATCTGATTGCTGGTTATTCTGACCTGAGACTATATAAACAGAATGAGTCCTTCCAGAATCGAATCCAATATCTTTCAGACCGTATTTCTGATTTCTTATGTTCACCTAGACAGGTAATTTTACTGTTGACACGCTCAAAAGTTTCACTTGACCTTGCTCTACCAACTTCGTAAGCAAACTCTTTATGCCATCATCCACATCTTTTATGAAAACCGACCAGAGCAACCAGGACAATCCCAAGCCATACTCAATAGTGCCTCCAAGTTTGACAGGACACCTCTGACAATTACTTTCTGGGCAAGATTACACAAGTTTTATACCCACGTTATGGTGGTTTCACATAGATTTTTCTCCTTGGTTTGTATATGAAAATGTTATTAAAGACAATATCAAACCTTCACGGTAATTAGAGTAACTACCACCTTCTGTAACCCACTTGCTCTTGACAGGTTTGTTCAGAGCACCCACTAGCAGTTCTGACATGGCTTCAGGCAGTTTGTTAAATATCCTGGTACGAAGTTCCTCTGTCTCGGAGTGTCATCAACTCCGTGTTTTTGCTGAGCTGTAACAGCACATGCCTACCCCAACTTGTTGACAGTGTATATGTTCATAATCTTACCTCAGAACATTTATCAGGGTCATATTGCAAAAGGACTGACCATTACCAAGAGCCTCCAACTTTTTCTTGTTTTTTTTCAAAATAAAAATGCATTTTACACTTCATGCTGCAACATGGGACCTCTGATAAGCAGTACTAATCAAGTACATGTATACTAACTCATAAACATGAACCTTATTTTGTTTAAAGCTTCCTTACTTACTTTTCAAAGAGTGTGGGTCACATTCTTACCACACGGTATTTGAAGTTATTACAGGAAAAATTACTCAATGCCTGTATCAGAGGCTGGAAGAAGAAGCAATTTTCTGAGCATTGCCATAAAAGCAATTGTGAACTGTAGATTAAATGAATCCAAAATTGTATCCAGCTTACAAGTCTTTTGGTGAACCTAGAGACAAATTTGACACAAGGTCAGGAATTTCCTAATTAACAAATAAATGAGTTGAGGGAGAAGAAGAAATTGAAAAACACGTTTGCCAAAAATCAACTTTTTCTTGGGGACACCCTGAGGATCCATTGTTGATGTTTTAAAACGGAAAACTGCCAAAACAAAGACCTGAATCCACAATTTTCCATGTGCTGGCTGCACGGTATAAATACCAATCCAGGGAAAGACTCTTGCTTTATAATTATTTCACTAATTACACAAAGAGATACTGCTCTAGCAATATTTTAAGCAATTCATCATGTAAACAAAGTATAATGGAAAAAAAAAAGTCTGTTGCTTAATTTATCACAGAAATAAGTAATTCAACTGAAGTCTATTTTCCTCTCATTAAATTAGGTCCAAATCAAAATGTCTTGTTCAAGAGCAGAAGAAAGAAAATGTTTTAGTAAATTATTCTTTCCTGTCTTTAGCACACTCAGGAATCTACAGACATAAATTTCCAGTAAGCAGAACAATGACAGCCAGTGAAACAAAAATACTTTATAAAATATAAAATAGAGATACCATTTTAGGTCTTTTCTATCTGCTTATTGAGATGTACAGTTTCTCTGAATGACAGTGACCATGAAAGAGTTGATCTGGGTTAACAAACCTCTTGAAAATGAAAGAAAATATGGTCTTAAAAAACAACACCTTGCAAAACAACAAAAAGTGACAAATCATTTTTGAACAGATCCTAAAAATATGTGTTTCTCTGACACATAATCAAAGTTTAGTGTGAGCACACTTGGGCAGAACATGCTGAAAAAGAATTTAAGTAGAATACATATCCATTGCGTAAGCAGTTTAATGAGCCTTACTTTAAGCCTTGTTGATCTGGCTTGGGCAAAATACACCATCAGACTACATCAGCAGGTACAGAAGTGGAGCAAGCTAATCCTGGAAAAGAAGCCTTTACACCAAGAACTGCTTTGAATTTTACAGAAACTTACTTTGTGGACTGCTTAAGTGCTAAACGATCTTTTTCCTTCAGAAAAAGATGGTTGCAACTAGGATACAGGTTTACATCATTTTAATGACCATGTTTACAGGTAAATGCTTTCTTTTTGTGAAATTATATGTGCAGTTAGACTGTATTGAACATGCGGTATCTATCCAGACTGCTTGCTTGTTCTTGCTTGATAGTTACATACTGTCCACGAACTGTAAAGGCAAAAGGCTGTAAACTGATTTCTAGCCATAGGAGTATATTAAAAGTGTAACTTGGATAATGCTTTGATAATTGTTTCATCAAAATAAAAATCAGGTGTGTTTGGCAGAATTATGCTTGAATAAATGCTTTTGTCATCCTGCTTCTGCAGGAAACCTTTGCCGCTAAATTTGAAACAGATAGTTTAATTAAGAGGTTAACAGAAAATAGCTACTCTATAGTAATAATGTGTAAGTGAAAAAAGGAGACACATATGAGTGGTGTTACCAAACACCATGAGTCAAAGGAGCTGTTTCATCTCTGTTTTGAATAAAACTTCCCAGGAGGAAAAAGTAATATTTATCTATAAAAATATGATTAAATTATTAAAATAGTCACATTATCTGAAATTTAAGGTAGGTGTGTAGTATATTTAGAAGAGAAAAGGCTGAATGGTTTTATTTTATTTTTTTACTTTAAAAATACAAATATGTTTAGCTGAGCTAATGCATGTAACCACTGAAAATAATAGTTTCCCTTGCAATTGCTTTTGGTATGTCTTACATCTTTTGAGAATACTTTTTTTTACATGTTAAACTTCTCCTTCAACCTGAGGTATTTGAACTGCTTATACAGTTCTATAAATATTGACTAATCCTTTTATCTAGAGTGCTTTTATCTTGAGTGACAGTGGTCTTTGCTTGTATAGCAATTGGCAGATAACAAGCATTATCAACACTGCTTGTAAGAACAGCTGATTTATTTATTCTTGATATGAAAAAATGGCTTATTGTTTGTCTTTTGGTGTGACCTATATTTTTGTGCTAATCTTATTATGAAATAATAGACATATAGACGTAAGTGTATATATGTGTAGATATATATACACGCACAACCCCTCAAAATAATTATTTTGCAATGTATTATTAACATCATTACTTAAAAAATAAGCATCGTATTCAGGCACTGAAATGCTTATAAAATTACACATATTTAAGAGGCTCTATGATAGTCACTTTGCATTTAGTAACTGATGTTATTCATTTTCTATAGGCAAGGAATACACTAACAATAACATGCGTACCTCCTCATAAAACTAATTATATTTCTTTGTTAGACCTTGATGCTTTTGTTATCAAATGTGTTATCTAATTTTAAAGGCAGAAACATATATGATTTCCAAAGAAGTTTAGCATTCTCATGACATCATTTCATTAATCTTATGTCTGATTTGATGAAGTAAAGAACAACACACACTAAACATTATTGTAAATTTGGGTTCAGTTTACGCATCTCTTCCATCCTTTCCAGAAACAAGGCACTATTGCAAGGGTGTAACTCAGACCACAAGCTACCAGCCAAAGGTGGTTCCTCACAGGTGCCATGAGATAATAAATATAGTCTGTAAATCCTTAAGTATGGTCTGACCACTCTGAAGTCCTGTGACAAGGCTAAGTACATCCCTGATCCTACTGCTTCGAGGTTGTGCTGATTTTTCTCTCTGACACAAAAATCCAGAGACCTGCATTTCTACAGCCGTCATGTTAAGACTGAGTTGTGTACAAGACCTGTGGACGCATTGTTCTCGATGTCAAAGCAGGGAAGGCAGCAATATCAAGCAGGAGATGTACTAAAACATTGACCAAAACAGGAAGCAGTTCACAGTAACTTCACTTTTCATATACTAGAATAGCAAAAGCAGGACAAGTCACTAACACAGAAATTGCTACAAACTGGGCAAAGCAGACATCATTCTGGCCCCCAGTCAGTAACGGTTTGGGAAGTGCACTTCACTTTGAGAAAGTCGGTCCCAATGAGTCATGTTTCTGCCAGATTCCACTACACATTAAAGTACACATAGATATCTCATGTTGGACTAAATATGAGCCTGGCTGGAAAATGGAGGGAGACTGCGGCTGTAAAACCCCACCGTCAGACCAGGGAGATGGCACTAGCTGTGTTTCATAATCTGAAGCTTCAAGTGGGAACTATATGCTACAACTGAAGACTAATGAGTGAGGAAGATCTCTGCAGAGAGAGCCTTTTATATGCACGTTATGACCACTCTGACTAATTTTTCAAACAATTCTCAAACAATTCTCAGTTCCCTTCTGGCTCTTCTGTAATTTATCGCTTTCTGAGATGGATCTAGTTACAACTGTGATGGAATAAAGTGGACAGGCAAGGAATTAGCCTGAGTAACTACATTTATCTACTGTTATTTGAAGCAATACATTGTGGCTCAATGCTGTTCTGTAATTTTCCATGAAAAAAGCCTGCTTTTTGCTGTAAAAGTAAAGCCCGATGTGAATTTTTATGTAAAGCTAGGTGTGGTGCCTAGCACCTAGCTGCAACTCTGTGGGTCTCCACATACCTCTTTATCTAATTTGTAGGCACCAGTTTTGCTGTGGGGACAGGCATAATTATGTCTATTAACTGCTTTGTGCAGAGGATACTAGTTTGAAAGCTAACTGCAAAGTATGTATTATTTTTTTCTAGAATAACTGTGAAGGGAAGTGGAAATATTAGGAGTTGCACTTAGCATGAATTTTTTGAAAAAGTATTTGGATATTTTGACTGCTTCCAAGGGAGATAAGAAACAGATTTTCCCTGATCCATTGCATACGTGTTGGTCACTCGATTGCTCAAGGGAGAAGTTACTATAATTACCACTTTATAGATGAACAACAGTGCAGAGGGATAAACAGATTAGTTTTACAAGAGGAACAGATTGGTCTTTGTGAAGTCTGATCCAGTAGACATACTTCGGTCACATCTGTCAAATTACAGTGAAGTTGAGATGAGGAGCTCTCCTTTTAGCCAATATACCAGAAACCCAGGAATATACGGAGGAAGAGGAAATACGAGCTCATTTTCTACAGAAGTGCTCTAATCACCAAGTTCTGTGATGTTTGAGAAAACATTCCTTTCATCTCTTCTGGCTTTATGTTTTGTATATAGGAGAGGTAAACAAAGTTCCACTATAGATACATGGTACCATGAATGCCCTGCTGGGACATACATGTTCAAACCCCTTCAACAACTTCTCTCAGATCCTCACGTCCCAAATGAACTCTCCTCACAGTATGAGACCATGGCCGATGGACCAGAGGTCACTGCTGCCTTCTTTTTGGAAAGATTGAGATCCATTGCTCATTTGTGAATAACTGCAGTACACACCTAACCCTGAAATGCAACAACTGCTCACTTATTGTGGACAGGGTGCGTCTCACTGCATCTTGCCCAGACCGCTGAAAGGATGTAGGTTTGAGCTCTTTGGATTTCTTATTGTCACACGCTGTGGCTCCCTCCTCACTCTGTGAATTTCGTTCTTCAAAAAGCCAGCTAGCTGTACGTACATTTTGCAGGGATGGTCACCTACTTGTCAGTCTGCCCCACTGTATCATATAGTACTTATAAGTCCTCTGACTGTTTCTTGAAGATTGTTGCTCCAAGATGTTTCATGTGGGACCAGGAATACTATTCTGTAATTCTTCTACTCTTTGAATGAATGTGAAAGAGAAGGAAGACCAGAAGACTATACTTTAGCTCATCAACATACTGTATTATGAATATGAATTAAGCAACAATTCTTGACTTTTTATATGTGATAAATAATTCACTTCCTCTCAAACCATGCTAGATTTCCACCACAGAATAGGTGGGAAACAATTACTTGATTGGATCTTTTGGAGGTGATGTTTATCTCAATTTCATCACATTATCCATATCATAACTGTCAATTTGTTTGCTTCTTTTCTGCAAAATATTATTATCGCTGAGGTGTTTTATATAGTACTTTGCACAAGAAAACCATGGCAGATGAATTGCATTTTTATATTTAACATATTTTAGACTTATGAGTCAATCATCTATTTATCAAGACATTCCCCTCTAATTAAAGATAATTTAATAAAACACATCTTATTTAAAATGTCATTTTGGGCTCCAGTTATCCAATCCAGAATGTCTAATTCTTTGTTTATCCTTCAGGTACTCACTGTGATGAAGACATCAACGAATGTTACATGAACCCTTGCCAAAATGGTGGAATCTGTGAGAATTTTCCTGGGAATTACACTTGCCATTGCCCACCTGCAGACAAAGAAGGGATTTATTATGGTGGCTGGAACTGTACAGAAGTCCTCCATGGCTGTACTGATCAGCAATGCCAAAACAATGGAATATGCATTCCACATTTGAAAAATGGCCAACACGGATTCACCTGCATATGTTCACCTGGGTATACTGGAATACACTGTGAAACCATAACCACGTTTTCTTTTCAAGGAAACAGTTTCCTTCTGTTGAAGAATCCTGTGACTCCTAAAAAGGAATTTTTCTATAATATAAACCTGAGGTTTCAGACTGTGCAACCTACAGCTTTTCTGTTTTACCGAGGGGAGGAAAATACATTTGCGAAGCTGGAGTTACTGAATGGCTACTTACACTTATCCGTGCAAGTCAATAACCAGCCACAGGCTCTTTTGCATATTTCACATAATGTCAGTGATGGAGAATGGCATTCAGTGGAGGTAACCTTGGCAAGAGCTGTTACTCTTAATTTGCTTGACAGCTCTTGTGTAGAATCATGTCTCAATAAAACATCTGCTATGATAGATAACGATCATGTGATGCTTGCATTTCAGAGCACATTTTTGGGCAGCTTACCAGTGGGGAATATTAGTGGCAACTCCCTACTTAACATCTATAATATACGTTCTGCACCTTCATTTGTAGGCTGTCTTCAGGACATTGAAATAGACTTGAATGTTGTTACTCCAGAGAACATGTCACCTGAATCATCTTTAAATGTCAGGGCAGGATGTACTAAAAAGGACTGGTGTGAAACCCACCCTTGTCAAAACAGGGGACGCTGTACCAACCTGTGGCTGAGCTACCACTGCAATTGCTACCGGCCCTACACAGGGCCAAACTGCGCAACAGGTAAGGGAATGCTGCTGGCATTTTAAGTGGTTGCTGAAAACATGATCATAAACAATCCTGTTTACCTGGTGATGAAACGGCGTGGCCCTTGGGATGTCTGGAGCTTATTGTCAACTGGTAAGAGAGTGCAAGAGGTTAGTAGTAGCACGCCTTCATTGTTTTCTAGTTATTTTCCCAGGAAGGCTGATTTTCAGCCTGATAAAAAAGTCACACTAAACCGGTGGATTCCACTCATCCCGTTTTAAAATCTTCTTAGTGCTCTTAGCACACCATAAACTCTGGAAAACGGTAGTTCACTGGAGGTTATGCACCCCAAGTAAAATTTAGAAAGCAACCAAGTCACTTGGAGTTTAAGTCTTACTTTCAAAGCATTCTTTGAAAATTTTATCCTCAAGCTCTCTAAGCTTTTGTAAAGAAACTCATTTAAGGCAATGAAAGGCAAGCAAAAGTACTGCAAGTTAAAAAAAGACAGATTCCAATTTTAAAAAATGAACGAGATTATACTATTAATTTAATCTGATTAGCCCAAGGAGAAGGCAGGGCTTCAGCGGCTGGAAACAGGGCCCATTCATCTCTCAGCTGGTCCCAGGGCAGCTCTGGACAATCACTAACGAAGGCAGCAGTTACCAGAGAGCTGCTTGTTGACCAGAGAGAAATGTGTCCGTGTTTCAGTGAACAAGAGCACATCTCAGCAAACAGCCTCTTTGGCAGTGACGATCAGAAATACAAAAGCTACAGATGCCTGTAGCTCTTTCCCTGCTCTAAATGATCTTTCAAAGCGCAGGCTGAGGCAAAGTGGAAGGGCAACAGGAGGTCCACACCCAGCTCCCCACTCTACTGCGTCTGGTGCATGAAATGCTCCGGACCTGTAAATACAGCGCCCCTCAGGAGCATTTTGGGGTAGACTCTGCAATCCTTCCTCTGCAAAAGTTTTAGGGAATTCAAACAAACAATTTGGTTTAAGAAAATTGTACAGGACAGAGTCTTCCCCGCCGCGCCCTTGCCCCTGCTTCTCTCTCTGTCCCCTTACTAACCATCCGCACATGGTCAACCATAGCAATGTTTAGGGAGGAAGAAATACATACCTACATACGCGTATACATACATGCATATACTTATGAATATATATTTGCCAAGTGGACTGGAAAAAATGAAGTGCAATGGCAGAGCCATGGTCAGATTGGAATGGACAGATCCTAAACTGGTGTAAACTGGCATGGCTGCACTGCCGCCAGTGAAGCTACATTGATTTACATCAGCTGAACAACTGGCCCCAGGGGTTTATTGAATGCATTGCTGCAGAAAGCTGTAGCTTGAAATACATTTCAAAATGTTTAAATACAATTTCATTTTGTATGCTATACTTAATAGTTATCAATACTTTTCAATAGTTTTTCTTTTTGATTTGATTGCAAAATGACAAAGTCTGAGAGGTAATTGTAACAGACTTCTTTGAAGTCTAGCTGTAATTTATCCAAAGATTTGGAAAGCAACTTTGGAGTATAGGACAACATCTGGTAAATATGTTTGCCTCCTTATATGAAGCAAAATTAAAACCAGTCAGGGCCAGGAGAGGCTTATACTGGCATTAGAACTGTTGAGAATGATTAGAAACCGTGCATTTTTATTTTTTTTTCCTGCTGACCACAATATTCCTTGCAAATCATGGCACCATGCCATTTTGATACATAGGTTCTAGATATATGCCATATTTAAAAGACTATGGCAGGTTTCTTAAAAGGCAGAGCGGGGGAGACTTGCGGTAAAGGATAACATAAGAAATGCTAGTGTCTTTTTGAAGAAAAGTTGCTGCCAAGCATTTAATTGACAAGAGGCAATATTTTCTCTGCCTATACAAAATAACAAACAGATGTTGACTCATTTTGATCAACATCCAGATGTTGTGACCCAAGAGGTTAATATTGACCAAGGTGATGCTAGCCATCTCATCAAACGGAAGATCAGATTGATGAGATAGATATATATGTATATTTATGAATAGAGAGAAATGCAACAAAGTAATTGTACACATGAAATACCTTTTTGAAGATTAGTGCATCCTTCTACTACTGCAAAAGTGTAATCCTCATTCTAGCAGAAATTTTCTTTTTACCCTCGTGAAAAAATGTCTCAGTCTGTAGTACCATCTGAGAGAGAAGATATAACTTAGAGAGATTGGATGCCTCGAAATACCCATTTCAACAAATATTTATTTCTGCATACCAGAGTTTTAACAAGTGAATGTAGTTATATAGGCATTCTTATTCACAGAATGAAAATATTTCAAATGTAATTTATTGTCTGTTTAGGAATAAGTAAGGAATTTATTCCTGTTTCTAAATAATATTACTGTGCCACATAGTAGTGCAGTGTGGTTATTAAGGCTCTGTCGGGACTTCACAGTCAGTCCCCTATCTTCATTGGGGTTTTTAATGTAGTCATAAAAAAAAGTAGTGCTGCAGGCGGAAACTTGGCCTATGAGGTCTCACTCTAGGAGTTTTACTGCACAACAGAGGACTAACTTTAAAATGTGAGCATTTTAAAAAAGTTTGGTTTATTCCTTCTATGAATTTGATATATTAAAAATAGCTCTTGAAAGTGTTTAGGCAGGAAGTCTATAATATCGAGGACAAGATCACAAAAAACTTAAAGTGTAAAAATAGAAACACTTTGTTGTGCTTTAATGAGATGATTCATCAGAATAAAATACGGTTTGGGCTACATATTTTGTATCCTTACAAGTCTGAAAATCATTACTGAAAATAAAGAGTAAGGGAGAGAGCCAGATGGTTTTGGTTTAATCGTTTTAATTGATAAGCACACAGGAAAAAAAAAAGAAAAAAAAAAAGAAAAGAAAAAGGCTTACTCAATCCTGGATCATTTTTCCCCTACAACACCGTACATTATGGGCACTCACAGGACTGAGCAGAATTCATAACTGGATACAAGCTAACGTGTTGAACCCGAGTGATAGAAAGACTGTCAGAGAACTGGGGAGACCATGCAGCACCAAATATGTGCCCTATTTGGAGATTCTATGCAAGAGGGGTTTGCTGAGCAGCTTTTGGCTATTTCTGTATTTGGAATCAGTGCAAAAAATATCACAAAGTTCCAGAATTACATTAACTTCCATGGTCATCAGAGGATCAAAGCAGCTAGGTTCTTTTCAAAATTATCTTTCTGAGGACCAATCCAGGAAACTGTAGAAATCTGTCCTTGTTTAACCATTTGAAAACACAGCATTACAGGGAGCATGATAAAGGGGAAAAATACGCCAAATAATATAACATCTGGTCCTGTACTGGGGCTTAATGCTACAGCCATGGAAGCCAACAGGAATTTTGAAATAGAAGCTATTTACAGCTGGATCAAGTCTTTATTCATCCATAAATACCAGCACATCTTACTACCATACGTAAATATTACTAGAAGTAGCTATTTGATTATTGCATTGGCTCCCTTGTCATTTAGCCCTTACTATTTTATTTTTCTCCCTTCTTCTCTTTCTTTTTATGTTTGCCTGTATCTCTAACCTCAAGAGTACATTCCAGGCCGGTTTGGATCTGAGGACTCCTCAGGCTATGCTGCTTTTTCTCTTGCTGCCACTCAGAATGAAAGTTTGAACATATCAATGTTTGTCCGAACACGCAAATCTTCTGGCTTGTTACTGGCTTTGAGAAACAGTACTTACCTCTACGTAAGAGTCTACTTGGAAGGTGGGAAACTTACAATGTTAGTTCTAAATTCCATGAAGTTATTAGGGAAACGGTCCATGAACGATGGAAACTTTTACCTAATAACATTAAAAATAGAACCAAGTAAGATGGAATTGTTCCAGTCCTCTCAATACCTAGGCTTTGTTTCTACTCCGGTACTAACCATCCAAAGTAAGGATATTCTTTACATTGGAGGCCTACCAGATAACAAAGAAACTGAGAGAAATGGCAGGTATTTCAAAGGCTGCATCCAAGATGTAAGAGTGAATAACCAGCCGTTGGAATTCTTCCCCATCACCAATCCACTGAATTCTCTTATCAGCCCAACGCTGATCAATGTCACACAAGGCTGTACTGGTGACAACCTCTGCAAGGTAAGAGTACCATTTTTCAGGGTATTTTCATGTGTTTATAATAGGGAATTTCTTTTAATTTTTTGTACATTTCCATACATTATTTGATTATAATGACATCTTAGGAAAATATGTAAAAATGCTAGGAAGAGCAGATTTTGTTGAGTTATGCTACATATAGTTAATATCAGCAGCAAAATGTATTTGCGTAGGGAGAATTAAAATATTTTAAGGTTGTTTCTTAATAACTATTTTTCACCAGTTACTGAACGCGCTGTCATAGTACCGGTCTTTATCACTTTCCATTTGAAATAAGCAGAATTCTCCTTTTTGCCAAACAGTCCCCCATCCTTAGAGCTGGGAATCTACCAGCTTTTATTCATACTTAAGTTGCCTTTTTTCTTTCCCCATAGTCCAGCCCTTGCCACAATGGTGGTGTGTGCTATTCAATCTGGGATGACTTCACTTGCACATGCCCCCCTAACACAGCAGGAAAGGCATGCGAGGAAGTTAAGTGGTGTGAGCTTGGGCTCTGTCCTCCGGAAGTACAATGTCAGCTGGTGCACCAAGGATTTGAATGTAGGTACATTTCAGTTATTCCTATCATCTTTGGAGATTAGAAAAAATAGAGAAATTCATCAGCATTTCCTTAGAACTCAATATTCACTGCCTTTAAAGTTCATTCAAATGGTATTTCTGTATTAAAATAATAATTATGTCAATTGTAAGCAATATTAATGGGAAGACTCTGCCCTACCAAACCCAGAAATTTTCAATTTTCAACCAGACCCCCTGACACAGACACCAGCGTTTACAGGACCTTTGCTTTTGACTTACTCAACACAAGTTGTCGAGGTTGCACAACAAATCAGTACCCAGCCAGAGTGTGAGTGTACCCCTCATATTTCCACTGCAAAGAGGCAAAAGGTTGTCTAGTGTTGGACTAACATTAGGATGTTCTGCATCCTCTTGAAAAGACAAGCTACATGATATACACTGCATCATTCAGTTTTGTTAAATGTTAAATATCTTTGAAGAAAGCCACCTTAATACCAGCAGTGAGTTATTCAACCAGTATCTTCATAAGAAGCCCCTACTTGTCAAGCAGTCTATTTGAAAATCGATGATCATTAGCTGCCTTAAGAATATTAGCTACCCTGATATCTCTTTCTTTCTCCAGTTCCTTTCTCTTTCCCACTCTGGAGAGGAATTTAGAAAGCAAGAAAGGATTTTGAAGCAATATTTTTTTCTTTTTGCTATCAAAGAAAGCCCTAACATTGCTGTGAAGGTAAATATACACACAGTCTGATGGAAGCTGTTAGAATAGCTGACTCTTAGGAATGGGAAGGTTGGTCAACAAAAGATTTCTGTCATAGACAATTTGCTGACAGGCCAATATGATGTTATTTTTGTTGAGATTGTCAGAATCAGCATTCCAGCACTTGTTAAAATTTATAACTGAAAATAAAATAATTACAGCTTCTCTAATAGACATCTTTAATTATAGCATCAAAATACATTGTCTCATAAACTTTACTATTGCATATTACGGTAGAATATAAACACACACAGACAGAGAGGCGAAAAGTATCTGGATCTGTTTCCTTTTGCTAAACTCAAGGTCATTTACACAGTTAGATCACCTTTAGATTTCTGTGCTGGTTTATGTAGCAATAGTAGGGAGTTTCCCGAGTAGCTATTCAAAAATTCCAGCGCTACAGAGCTGTATTTTTAACTAGTTGTTTTCTTAACTACAGCATAGACTCTTTGTTGTTTAACACAGGGTAATGAAAAAAAGGAGTTTTACTGGCCAGCATGTTCTCTGCCAGCCTGGTGTCTCATGCTCTAGATACTATTTTAAGCTGAGGCAGAAAAAGAGTTGTTTTCCAGGGGGCTGTGGCTATAGTTCCACTTAGATGGCTACAATTAGCAAGCCCTTTAGGAAAACGTACACTCCAAAAAAGAGAAAAAGTCAGTACAGGAAGCTGATGTGGAGCACATCAAGTAACAGCAAAACTGTATGCACAGTGTCACAACTGAGAGTAAAAGCACATCCAGATGGCTTGCTGTGCTCAGGACTTAGTAAGACTTCTACATATTTCAGCTTTATGAACTTAAAAAACTCAGCTTTGTGAGACGTGAAAAATCAGAAATAGTTTTGAAAAGCTCTGACTTTCATTTTTAGTCTGGTTGCCTCTGAGGAAACTTTTCCTTTGAGAAAGATACCACATTTGACGTGCCAGGCAATGTGGTTACACCTCTGCTGCCTTAATATCAGGATATACAGCCAATAATTTCATACTGGGACTCCCAGGAGTTCTTTTCACCGAGATTTACCGAGCCCAGAGATAGTTCAGGACACACCCCCCCCCCCCCCCCTTATCTTAGTGCTAGGATCTTGCAAAGCCAAATTTGTCCTAAGTGCAAGCAGAAGATATTTCTTCCTGTCTCTCCTCCCTGTCTATAATCCTCATAAATCTCAGAACGTGCAAATTTACAACCCAGCGAGCTAGTGCATTTTAGTAGAAACCACACTAATGAAAGAAGTCAAATAGCTTTGTGAAGATGCCCATAAAACTGCCATAATGCTGTCCATCAATTTTGCCTCACTGCAGTTCAAACTGAGTACTCTGCTGCCCTCCCAGTCCCGCCAGCACAGGCTCGGTGCTGCCAGCGGGGCTGTGGCAGTGCGTACACAGCAGGAGAAGCTGGCTTCAACGTGACAGGCACGACTCTTCTTACACTGACTTTGAAGGGGCTTTTTGGCCAACTAACTCCAATTAAATTAATCGTGTTTGCATCAGGGAGGGTAAACTGGGATCCAATCAAATACTTTCTAAAACCTCTTTAGCGGTTTTTCTAAGAAAAGAGGAGTTGAGAACAAAGGTTCACCCTGTCCACATCTGTCACGGGGAATAGCTGCCGATAGTTAGACAACAAACATAAAATGACAAATATATATCTTCTTTTGAAATACCCTCTCAGCCTCAGGTTTAAGTTGTATACAATCATGATCACTTCCTCTTCGCCTAAACAGGAAAAAAGAGAGATAACACTAATTTAGAATTATAACGAGGTGATGCAGAGCAACACACTTTTGATGTCAATATAGCTGGTGCTGGCACTGCCCTGTAATTTCTATAACCATAAGGGGCAGGGCAAGGATAACTGAAACACTGGTGGAATTTGGTTGTTTTTCAGAAAACCCAAAAGGACTTACATGACGGGGAGCATGGGGCACTGAAGAGAGATTGTTCCACATGTATTGGTTTAAAGTTGGCCTGGTTTCTCAATTATTATCTTTGCACAGGTCTTGCTAACGCAGTGTTTAGTGGCCGAAGCAGTGCGATATTTTACAGAAGCAACGGAAAAATCAGCAGAGACCTCACCAATATCGCATTTGGCTTTCGAACTAGGGACACTGACGTGATCCTGCTGTATGCGGAGAAGGAGCCGGAGTTTGTTACCATCAGTATTCACAACTCCAAATTACTCTTTCAGTTGCAAAGCGGCAACAGCTTTTATAAGCTGACCCTTGCTAGTTCACTGCCTGTGAGTGACGGGAAATGGCATCAAGTGATGGTCTCTATGGTAGAGCCTCTGTCCCAATTCTCTAGGTGGCACATTGATATAGATAACAAGAAAGACACCGCAACTAGCACAACTGCCGCAGGGAGCCTCAACTTTTTAAGAGAAGAGACAGACATCTATGTGGCTGACAAGGCTTTTGACAGTCTGGATGGCCTGCGAGGATGTATGAGCACCATAGAAATCAGTGGCATTTATCTCTCATACTTCGAAAATGCTGACATCCCTACTAAAAAACCTCAAGAAGAGCAATTTCTTAAAATATCCGCGAACCCTGCTCTTACTGGCTGTTTGCAGGTAGATGTCTGCAGCTCAGATCCCTGTATGCATGGTGGGATATGTGAAGACTTCTATACCTCCTACCGTTGCATATGTCCCAAAGGATGGACCGGCACCCATTGCGAAGTCGACATCGATGAATGCTTTTCAAACCCCTGCATTCATGGAAACTGCACTGACAGGATCACCTCTTACGAGTGCAGTTGTGAACCTGGTTACACAGGGGTAAATTGTGAAGAGGACATAGACAACTGCCGCGGCCACCAGTGTGCAAACGGGGCCACTTGCGTAGATGGGATTAACGGATATTCTTGCCTGTGTGCTGGTAACTTCACTGGAAAATTTTGCAGGTACTACAAACAAGGCATATCCATATGATTTTGTCAGGTTTCTTCTGAAGAATTATTATACCATTGGTGCCTCCGTTTTAAATGTGTGTTTAGGAAACTGCACATTGCAGACCTGTATGTTGTCTCTTATGCCTCTATTTATATATTAATAATGGCTGCACAATTAATGTATAAAGAGTCTGCAGAACAGATCAATTAGATGTGGATTGAGGCAGTGGAGAGATGGCAGCTGAGGCAGAGATTGATGAGGCAGAGCAAGGAGACAGGGAGCAAGGTACAGCTCCGCTGCCAGTCTGGGTCACAGAAGCTTTCTGATGACAGGATTACGATTCCTAAGTTTTTCTCCCCACCCACAGCATCTTTTCTTTGTGGGTCTTTTGTTCCACGCTTGCTCTGTCAGCCCAGCAATCCTGGTAGCTGCAGGCACCACACAGCCCACTCTTTCCATTACTTCTGAGGCCTCCTCCCATGCTTGTTTCTTATTCTTCTCAGACACTCCTCTGTAAAGGCTGCAGGCTCTTCGCTGCCCTCTCTCTCCTTTACTTGCCCTTCTCCACACATCATAAACTTCTCCCTTCTGAGCATGTCCCCTGTTCTCAGAAAAGACAAAATCCTTCTCCTTCCTCCAGAGGACTCCAACCAACCCAGTCCGCTGTAGCCCAAAGGATGCAAACAGACAGTTGTCGTTGTGCTCTTCAGCCTCAGTCTTTTAGGCTATAATTACACAATTGCCAATTTTTGTTGACTTTTTTGGAGTAGTGAGGACATCCTGAGATTTGAAGATGCCTTATATTGGCACGGTAATTCTCTCTTTTGAATTCTTCTACAAAGCTGTCCAGGTATCACATGGATCCACATCATGTAGGTAGAGTGTTGTGTCCCCCCTTCCCCCTCCCCCTTTTTTTTTTTTTTCTTTGCTAAGAAATGAATTGTTAACTTGCCAGCAAATACTTGGAAAAGAAAAACCAAATTCAGCAAGTTTTAAAAAAAAAAGTTAATCAAAACATGGTTTGTGAGTCTCAAACCTCAGTTCCTGTGCTTTTTCCTTTGGATGATACCCCAGTCAGTAACAGCGTTGCTTCCCCAGTTCAGTTTCTGCCTACCACTAACCACGAGCATCCCGAGTTCCCCAGGCACCAGGCATGTCAATGCACACAGATGGGGGGTTTCCTTTCCAAAGAGGAAACCAAGGAGGCACTAAGTATATGCAGCCCCTGAAACTGTGTCCTCATTTACGGGTAAAATGTAATCCCTTTCCGATTGGTATTGAATAATATTTGCCAGCAGGAGCACCGCTCCCTCTGTTTGGAGACTAACAGCACTAGATTCTGCATTCAAATAACAAATTTGCAAGGTAGATATAATTATTGTCCACTAAAGCAGTGGACTAGAGTGAAATTAAAAGCTGAGAGAGCATGAGATACCCAGAAACAAGGAAAGTGCAAATAATAATTGCCATTGTCTTATTATTTGCCTAGGTACAGAAGATTACCATATACAGTTTGTGGCAATGAAGAGAGAAACCTCACGTGTTTCAACTATGGCAACTGCACCGATCTCAGCGGCGAGTTGACATGTGTGTGCCTGCCCGGATTTGCTGGAGAACGGTGAGATGCTTTGCCCAGCAGATCTTTGTGGAACAAATCTTCCAAAAGCTGTTCCCGAAGGGTTGAGAGCGTAACGGCCACAGGGGTTTTGCCCTCCTGCCGAAATACAGATGAAGCAGTTGATAAGTTCAGCAGTTCCTTGCTTCACTCTGAGGGCCTAAAGTGATAACAGTTTTATTTAGACAAAGATCGCAAATTAATGCAGCAAGACTCAGTCCAACATAGCACCGTTAACTCCAATGCAAGATATTATTTCTTAGTTCTTATTTCTACGTGCCTGTTTTTTGGATTCCATGCCCACTTCACATATGCCAAGCTATAACGTTATCTTTCTATAGGTGGGGACACATAAATACATATATCCTGCTCATATATAAAAATCAGCTAAAATACACTGACACATGAATAAACAAAGCTATTTCATTTTCACACATACACATTGTGAACAGACAATCTATTCTCCCACAGGGATGGCAGGAGATGACATACCTGGTGTATGGTAGGTATGCATTGGGATACCTACTGCAGCTTGGGACTTTCCTACTGAATGCTGAAGTATGAAAACAGAATTATTATTAAAAAAAAAAAAGACACATGTTATAGACATATAACAGACACATGTTATAGTTTAGTTTGAATCAGAAGGGGCCTTCCTCTCAGTTATAGTGACGTATTGTCACAGTTCACACCTAGCATTTGATAATGTTCTGTAAACAGCTCTGGAGCAGGAAGTCCTGATAACCTCAGGGCATTAGGTGCTGTACAAATGTAGGAAGACATTGTCCCAGTCATATTATAGTCTGAATAGGTAAGGGAGCCTTTTTGGATAGTAAGAAAGGAAATACCTTACGTGCTCTTAGTGAAATTAGCATTACTTCGGAGTATAATAGCCAAAAAAGTTCAACAGGACCAAGCTATGCTGACTCTGCAAGCACAAAGAAGTTTTCAACAAAATACTTTCATTCTCTCAAAAACTTATTAAGCCACTGATTTTGTGAAAACAGTACAGTAAGCTATAAAAGATAGATGAAATGAAAATTTCCACCCACTCAGTGCACAGTGTAGTTGGCAGACACACCTGCATTGTACTGTTCAACTCGTCTGTTTACGACATCACAATATTCAAAAAAAGGGGAAAAAATCAAATAAAATACAAAAAAGTAAAAGCATATTCTGACATTTTTCTGGTGTGTATATTTCTTGGTACTTCAAGACAGAAGGAAAGTACTTTTTCCTTCTTCCTTCCCCTGCCAGGCAACTGACTAACTACAGCTTTGGGAATGAGCCTTCCTTACATCCATCCCACTGGCTGGCAATAATCTCTATTTTATGGTTCCCGTGATTCTCATATTGAACGGCAAACTTGTACCAAGCGTACTGAGCTTTAACAGACTATCACAGCAAGGCATTCTTCTCCAATGTCTAAAATAGACTATTTGTCCTCTTTTTCTCCAGGCTGCCAAACTATAAACCAGTAGCACTTCCGTACCTGCAGATCTTAGCACACTATATGAGAAAATTTCACCCCTTCTTTTTTTCAGAACACACACAAATATATCTGTTAATAAAAATTTTAAAACCCAAGCCTTTTGTGTATTTATCTATTAGATTGATAAAACAGGCATTTTCCTTTAAGGCAATATTTCATCTCTCAGAAAACCACTGATGCACAGTATAGAGAAAATAGTATCTTTCTATGTCAATCAATTGACTTGGGATCACAAAAAAAAACCCACCAAAAACTTAATAATAGGTGGAAAGGGAAATGTGAAAATATTACTCTTCATGAAAGAAGACATAGCTGCTTCTTGAAAACAAATTTTTCATTGAATTCAAACTAAGATTTTCAAAATCACTCGAGGGAGTTAGGTTTTCAAGTGTTTCTGAAACTCAGCTGGATTCAAGTGCCTAATTCCCTGCAAGATTTTTGGGGTTTTTTTTCTTTTGTATAGGCAAGTTCATAGCTATACAATTTTTACATATTAGATTAATAATTGAATTTAGCTTTTTGAAGTAAGTGAATATAACATACCATTGAAGGAAACTGTTGAAACTTTTTTATAGATCAATAAAGAAAGTAAGCTAAAAGTGTTTAATATAAAGAACAGCTCTTCTCTAATGTAACACTAAAATTTATTGTGTGATTATGAAAATGACTGAACAAAGTAATTCGTTATACTTCTCACATTCTCATTTAAGAATAAATCTCCTTTTTTCTCTGAGAAAAACAGGATTAACCATTAGCATTATTTGAAAAAAAGGGGTAGGGAATTCATGGGGAACTTTGTCAGAGCAGCAAATCACCAAGTCTTCCTAGTTTTCAGACAATCTCACACGTTCCTCATTAATGTTCAATTGGTTGCCGTCAGAAATACGAAAACTCAAATTTCCTTTATCATCAGAATTAATTAAAAAACATTTAATGGTATATGTTTAAGCTTGTAAAGCCTTGTTGTAAATGATTCTTGCCATTCTTGGGGCCCATGTTCTCACTGGATATGAGATTTTGCTGGATACCTACTGGCATTTCAAACGGAGAAAAAAAAAGCAGGTGAGTATTCCCAGAGGCACTCAGCTGGGAAAAACTCACATTTTTTTAACTTATATCCAGACTACTGAGAAGGAAAATGTGCCCTTAGCTCCCAGGAAGAATGAAAACAGATAAGCAAGCTGTTGTCAGGGTGCCTGCTGGATCTAGCTCTAAAATAATACACAAACTTTTGTTTGACATTGCTAAGCATCATTAACCATGAAATATTTTACAGAGATGAAATTTCCGGCTTAACTATCTGTGTTTGAAAATAATACAGGAAGTTTAGGATTTGATGTGGCTAATCAGGTACTTAATAAAATCATAAACACATGTGGAATCAGATTGCAGATTTCAAATAGAGCATCCTCTTCTCCCTCTCCCAAAAACTTCTGAATTAAAATTGTGCCTGTCTGGTGCATTTTATCTGTGATTTCAGATGCTCATGATGTGCAGTCTTTCCTCTAGGTGTGAAAAGGACATTGACGAGTGCAGCTCCGACCCGTGTCTGAATGGGGGCCTCTGCCAGAACCTCCTCAACAAGTTCCACTGCCTCTGCGACGTGAACTATGCCGGAGACCGCTGTGAGATAGATGTAAGCGACCTCTCCTTTTTTGTCTCATTACTGTTGTGGCAGAACCTCTTTCAGCTTCTCTCCTATCTTATTCTGCGAATGGATGATGATCCAGCAGTTGAGTGGGGTGAACAGGAAGACTATTAGCAGTCTTTAAACTTTTGTATTTTAATACAGCAGAAGATGCCTTGACCAAACAGCTTAGCAAAGCAATATGAACATCAGAGTTTTAAAAATTGTTTTATATTTCTTTGAACAATTTTCTGTGAATCGCTTTGGATCTGGCTAAGTTCTTTCTCTTAATTTTAGAACAAATGCTAGCAGGTCTTAAAGAGTGTTTCATCCCACCTCCCACCAGAGCATTTCACCACATACACACTGCTGGTGGGCAACAGCGAGGTACACCAACAGGGAATACATACTAACAAGAACTACAAGATGCGCTGATGGTGTCATTCAAACCCTACTGCAATCAGCGGCAAAGACTCACTGCCTTCAATAAAGCTAATTTCACCATTAAATCTTACAGACGGTCACTACCTTTGCATCACATAACATGTTCATTGCTGCTTCTTTGACAGTTTGATCTCACACCTGTGAAATCATATATGATGTTTTTGGATATTAGTTAATAGTCTGGATTAGCAATTGGCAACGTGCTGAGGACACTCACACATCCAGTTGAACTAGTGGCAATCCTGTGCAGATATCACTAATCCTGAACCTCCGCTCCAGTAGCCTGTACACCTCCAATATCTCATACTAAGATAAAATACAGCCATCTTAATATTCATCATGATTCTTTTGTCAAGAAAGGCACAGTAACGACATCAAACTTTAAAATTACAGATTTGTTGTTTGTTCAAAGACTTCTACCGCTTCTTACTGCTGAGTAAATCTATGTTATCCATCCATAGATATGAATATCATCAGACAAAAATATAGGGTTTTTTTTCCTTCTCAGGAAGCAATCAAGGTAGTTATTAATTGGTTAATTGGTTGTCCATGGATCCTTTAAAGATAAAAATAAGGGTCCTGAAAATGAGGAATATCAAGAGATTTAGCAAAAAATGTAATAGCAAAATATTTGTGCTGTTGCCTTTGAGAGTGTAGACGCAACTAAGAACAATAGTGAAAAGTGAGGTTTTGTTTTCCTGAACAATTCTTTAAGGCAAGAACCATTTATGAACTGTGCAACCATTTATTTGGGCAGTCATGTTCCTATTATATTTGTACAGATCCTGTACTCCTCTTAGTCATTTCAACAGTGACCTTGAGCAATGATCCAAAAGACTAAGCACGTATAAGATGGTATTTTATTTTTAAGTGATATGGCATGTAGCAGAGTTGTTAGGAAAGACTAACTAATGTTATACAGTGAAGTTTTATGACTCTAGAGAGAACAGCTCATCTTCTGCAGAACTCCTTGAGCCCAGTGATATTACAGATTCCCCAACTTCAAACCTGACCCTTTTTCTTCAGTCCTACCCCATTTGCTGTGGATTGGACTTGGAGTGCTCATGGAGAGCAAATCCCACCTTTAAGTCTACAGTTACATTAAGACACCTTAAAATTTGTATAAGTGAGATGTTAGGGTTCCTGTTTTGCTGCAGCAGGATATAGCAGAAATTACTGCCTGGGAATCAAACCTCAATTTGTTATTGTTTATTTTCCACCTTCCTAAGTGTTCCAAAGTCTGTTATTTTTCTGAATACCATTCAGCGCCTAATTGCGGCAACAAGAGTGTTATTAAAATTTCTACTCCTGTCTTCAGGGGGGAAAAAAACCAAACACATGTTTTGCACACTTATGGAAAATACCACGATCCACCCCTGTGATATATTACATATTCCTGTCTCAAACACCTGCCTTAGTATGAAAACTTAAGCACAATATATTTACTTATAAGAATTGTATTACACAAGGATAATTTCTTTGCTGTCTTTAGCATACCAGAAAATTGATTGGCGTAATTTTCTTCTTAACCTCTTATTAAAAAAAAAATAAAATCATTCAGCTAAAAGTTCTTTTCCTCTTTGTAAGCAAATAATAAACATAGGGTGGGAATGCATGCTCAAGCACTGGGGATGAAATTAATGTAGTGGCAGTGTCAGAAACAAAACTGTATTCTACCAGATGTAGGGCTTAGTTATCTTACTTACTGGGAATCTCATGTAATATTGTGAATTATATACCACAGGCACAGACAACAAAATAAACCAAACTGCATTTTGGATTTTTTTTTTACCTGAAAATCCAGTTTCAGAAAATTTCAGTTTTTACTCCAGATAAAGTAATGTGATCAAGCTTACAATTTCAGAGAAAAAGATTATTCTTTTTTTTTTTAATGAAATCAATATTTCTGCATGAAACATTTGCAATTTGGTTTAAAATATCAAAGTAAAACAGAACAAAATGAAAACATTCACCTCATTCTTAGTTAAAACGTCAATTTTCTTTTATAGGGAGAAATTTGAAGTAATAAACAATGTATTACATTGGAAATTTTATTCCAAACTGTAGTTTTCACTTCATACTGGCTAAAAGTGTGACTCAGTTCAGTATTACTGAAACAAAAAATTTGAACACCATCACAAAAATTAAAACTAAATTAAATTAAAAATTAGAAATTAAAACTATCATATAATTTCAGAATGTCACCTAAAAGCAAAGAAATAAGAATTTTGAGAGTTCTAATGAAAAAAATGCTACAAACCAAAGCTGTTCAAACCAAGGGTTTTATTAAAAATCAAAACTTAAAGAATCAGAATATTTTGGGTTTTCTCACAGGATTTAGTTCAACTCCCACAGAACTAAATCAAACTTATGTGCTTTATAGAATATGGATACATTATAATAAGCAAAATTTCATCCTGTTATTAACATTGAAGAAAGGTAGAAAGCAGTACATGCAATAACAGTGTCTGAAATATTATAGCTATATGCATAATATGAAAAACAAAGTATGTATCTGTATAGAGATTCAAAAACACTTTCTTTTCAATACTAGAAACTTGATATGAGTGTACATACTATATTGAATATGGGTTTTATACGGATTTACAGGAATATGCAAGCTATTCATCTAGAATATATTAGTAGAGCATCAGTTCACTCTTTCTTTTTCTGGATACATACCTGTAATTAAATTCTTTCCTTCCTCTAATGCCTTGTCATCATGAAACAACCCCTGACTTCAGAAATGCTGCTCCTTTCCTCTTTGTACTTCTGTATTCTCAACTACATTGTGCACATGTACATAACTTTCCTACCTTTATACAAAAAATAAACCTTCTGCCTTTGTCTTTTTATGTCTACTCCTCATTTTCTGCTGATGACTCTATTCATTTGCTCTGTGTGTGCCATGTTTTCTGAACATTTGCACTTTACACCACACAGAAACTAAGGTTGTGCCTTCCCTGTGCCTCCTCCCGCAGTGCTGACAGTGCAGGGTCAGGCAGGTGCTTCCCAAGAAAGCAGTTCAGCCTCTCCAACCACTTTGGCCACAGTACCATGTTACCTGCCAAGGGTGATCCATTACCTCTGCTGGGCAGCTCTTGGTACCTCACAGAGCACAACTAAACAAACAAGCCCCCAGACCAACAGTTCAGAGAGGAAGAGATTTTATCCCCATGGCTTGAAGTGACCCTCATTACTTGGTTCCTCCTTATCTACTGCCAATACTTACAAAACTGTCGAGCATTACGAGGTTTCCGTTAGCATTTTGATGGAGCCACCATAGCCCATAAGCTGGATCTGTCCCATGCACAGGTCTTCCAACAAACCCATGGAGAACAGACTTCATGTTTCTAGTTTAAAAGGTTAAAAAATAAAAAAAACAAATGCCAGATTAATTAAAATAACTTTCTTGATCTTTTTCTTTTTTTGAAGAAACGCATGTGTAGGCCATTTAAAAGCAAATGGCTATAGAAGAAAACACAAAAAAATAGCTGGATGAATAAGGTCACTAAGCACTAGGTTTTTGGTAAATACACCCAATTGTTAAAATTTTTTTAGTACTAGATGGGTTGAAAAGGCCATTATTCATGTTTAGGATATAGCAGCAAGAATTTCATACATCTCCAGTGTTGCAAATTTATTGCAAATCTTTTGATGTATGATTTTTATTTAGAACACAAACTCCCAGACGAGTTCACACTTTTGTGAGAATCTCAGTATTCATCAAAAAAATAAAAGGATCATACCATTTTGGGCTGAGAAGAGTTTGGAAAACTGTCATCTCAATATGCTGAGAATTAGAGAAGGGATACCAGACAAGAAAACGAAAGAAAGCAAGGTCATGATTTTTTGGAGGTATGGCTTGTGATGCTGAATACTGATATAATCTGTAATGGATCCCTCTATATTTTGATACTAAGATTCAAGTTGTTTTTCAGATGCCAGTGACTGTCATTCAGAAATATGGGCAATGGAAAGTAACAGTGATTGTGCCCGAGGCAGAATTAAGATTTCTGAAAAGAGGAGAAAGACAGGAGCGATGGAGGTACTAGAAGGAAGAGCAAAGGGATTTGCATCAGCTATGGGATGAATGAAGGTGTATTCTTTAATGGATTTGGCAAACACGAGAGGTGTTCCACTGGGGAAATATACACAGAGAATGACAGTTACTTTATTGGCCATAGCTCCTACTTCTGATCCTTAAAAAACAGGCTCTGACTGACCCTCCTCTGCTGGCGCTCTAATACAGTTTAGACCCTGCCAGCAGTATCCTACCACACTTTTAACTACAAAGAGCCCATGTGTTTGTCAATTGCAAAACATCCTTGATGTGGTGTGCTTATTTGAATTCTTTTACTCCCAGAACATTTACTTTTTAAGAAACTAGATCCACTACTCAATTTACTCAGGGCATGCGACTGCAGTATGTTGGGGAAACTAAAAATAGGAAGAAGCCTGCTTCAAACTCGCAGTGATGAAATCAGGTTTCATTCTTTCATTGCAAATATTTTTCCTGGCATGACACCAAAAAGTTCAGCCAAGGGGGCACTTCACTTGTATATATTAAATTTTAGCATTTGAAGTTACATTTTCATATCTTGAGTTAGTGATTCTCCCTAAAAATAAGGAAACTTTTGTTTATAATGAAAAATTCTTCCAAATTTCTACTTCAAGAACCACAAACGCTGGTTCTAAGAGCTATAGCCTAGAAAAAAGCCACAAAAACACCTTCAGCAAGTCTTCTTTCTGTATTACTTAGATTACTATTACCTGAAATAGATCTCCAGAGCACAAAAAACCCGCAGAGTTTGGCTGTTCATTTTACTCGTGTTTCAAGAGTGCCCTGAGGCCCCATTAGGCTCAGGAGCACATCCTGCTAGTGCCGTGTTCTGCTTGTGCTAGCAAAAGGCAGCCGCATCCCTGCGCCGGCTGGCGAGCGGCTCAGTCTGTCCTTTGAAATTGTTTCTTGAACATTATCATCAGCTACACCTTTGGGACAGCACTTCCTCACAAAGCGCACCCTCTCGTATTGTACATGTGAATATACATGAAACTTGAAAGTGGTGATGGATTTCACGTCCCAGAATTAAAGTTCTGCTTAAGGAAGCTCCTGCTATGTGCTCTGATGTGCGCTGCTGTTGCTTTCATATCCTCTTCCAGCTGGTACCTTTCCATCCTCTTGGGCGCAAGGACAAGCATCATGCACTGGAGGTTAAGATTCACATTTAATGTCATTAAAAATACACTGATAAGCATGTAAGATATGTTCAATATTGAATCTAAATTCAAGAAAACTCTCTCAGGCTTCCATAGCAGAGACACACAGAATTTTGATTGAATCTGCTCTACAGCGATTCGTTAATGTATTCATTAACTGCAAGGGTTATTAATATGAACGTAGCAAATGACACTTAATTACAATAATTAATGCCTGGTGATTCATGAATAATGCATTCCTTAGCTATTTGCATACTCATACTTATGAGGCCATTAATGGATAATTATCATTTGACTAAAAGATGTGGACATCAGGAATGTAAAAACTACACCGTTTTCCCCCAGTCTCACTGTGGCTTTCCCTGTCTGCCTTGCTCTTGTACACCTCTGGCTTGCCATTATGCACAGAAATACAAACCATATTTTATTTTCAAGACCTATATAGCAATATAATGGCAAATACAGCTATACAGGTTAGTTTTCACACTGCACCAGTTCTGAGCCAGCACTCTCATCAGTTTACGTCTTGAGGTTGCAAAACCATTTAGAAGTTTTGGGCTCTTATTTGAAAAGAAAAAAAACAATGTTTCACCTCCTCTTTACAGCAGAAAACTTCTCAAATATTAGGAGGTGGAGTGCAAGAGCAACATTCTTCAAGTACAAAAGCAGAAACAAAAAATCCCAAAGAAATTCACACACTTATAAGGGAAGGTATTTGGTGAAAGAACTTTGTTCTCTTTGTCATCAGTACAGATTTGTTCTTGCCCTGGTTTTATGTTCTTTCCTACTGCAGATGGTTAGGACACTTCCGTACTGCAGTTTGTTCATTTTTGAAACTAAGTTAGCAATATTGTCAACACCTTTAGCCTGAACAAATGATTCTGCCCTAGATGGCTTATATTTAAGCTCTGACACACAGATTTTAGCCTTGATGGAAACAGATAAGTTGCTAGCCCTCACAGGGTTAGAAGAATTTACGAACATAGAAGGGCAAAAATACAACACAGAATTTTTTAAAAATATTTTTCATATTCAAATATACTTATTTTAAGGCAATATAATAATTTTTCTTCTTAGCCTAAGCTTGAATGCCCAATGTTGACATCACTAAGACAATAATATTCAGCTGCCAGGAGTGTGGTAAAATGAAGACGTAAAGCTGGGTAAGTGAACTGAAACTGAGAAGCCCTATCACTGTGATTTTTAGACAGGCCACTCTCCTAGTGCTCCTCCACAGCAACAGCTGAGAAGCTGTGGGTGCCCCGGGTCACTGAAAAAGCTTATCCCAGCTGTCATAACCTGCAGAGAGTGAACAGAGGGTCTTGCCATACTTGGAGGTCAGCTCCATGTTCCCCTTCTATGGTATGGCTGAACAATCCGTGACTCCAAGGAACAAGATCAGGTCAAGGCATCGGAGAGCATCAGACTGATGTCTTTGTAAGTAAGCAGATTTGCATCTCCTGTGCATTTTGCCTTCGCCAGGACTCTTGCAGCCTGTTGATAAAGACTGACATGTACAGCAAAATATTTCAAAATTAAACCATTTTTATGAAATCCCCCGTCCTATATAGCTAACTCCACTGCATTTGAGGTCCTTGCCTTGCAATAATATAACCTCATTAAGTCAGAGATATTTAAAACACACTCGTTTACATACTCTAAAAGCATATTGAAGCCAGCAGTACTTGAGGATCAAAGGAGAGAGGACTGAACCCCTGTTCAAAACCTTCAGCCTCCAGCAACCGTGGTCAGCGTAGCTGTCCCGCAACACGTTCCTGCTGGCTTTCTTTCCCAAGTGGGGCGCAAGCCATGGGTTAGGAGAACTATCAACAAGCAGAAGCCAACTCTCAACCTGTCAGCTCTCCTGATGCTCCTAAGATCTAGACAGGGAGCAGGCAGTGGGAAGGAAATAAGCAGTCTGGTCTATATAACCTACGTTCTGTAAGGCTGCTGCTGGAAGTATAAAGGGTATTCCCTGGTACTTCTGATTTATTCTCTGTAGTATCTTACGTTGAGAAAACCCTCATCATGTCAACTATTTGGAAAAAGGACTCTAAAGCACAGGCAAATTTATTAGAGTCTGATGACAGGTTAGTGAAATCATATTATTTCATCGACCGAAGGAAGTTTTTGCTATTTTTATTAGCCTAGCAGAGTCAGCATAACTGAGCGGGGGAAAAGCTGGAATTTATTTGTTTTCATGTCATTTGCATGGTTGTAGATCACCCATCATGGCAGAATTGTTACCGTTGATGGTAGGAGCCAGAAAAAACCCAGCTTTATTCCTGTGCCAGGTCAAATGTGGGGTAAGAAGAAACATCTTTAGATTTGTAAAATGAGCAGCTCTGCTCTGGAAGTCATTGGAAATGTCACAATGCCATTTTTACAGTTGTTTTTCAGAGCAGAACAGCCCCTTAATATCCTTTGCTATTTTCTATTAGTCTGTATTCAAAACACAGGATTTTTAACTAAAACTTCTAAACGGATATCGCAAGAAACACATTTAATATGTGTCATAACATAAGGTACAAAAACATTAGGATGCAGAGACAATAAGGTTATCTGATGTGTCTTAGTTGGGAAAAACAAGAAAGCTCCTCACAAGGCCAGCGCTACTGCACGCATCAGTGAGAAGCAGTTGAATATTTAATGTGCATGGTAAATATGAGCAGAAAAGGGAGCCCAGATGACATATGACAGCATAACACTCTGCAGTATAGGAATCAGCTCAAGTACAGTATTCACATAACACATTTAGTATTCAGACTAACACATTTTGTCTGTACACCATCTTTTATGTTGCAATGGCATTGTTTCCCTTTTTCTCACCTTCTGATGTTTTCCCTGTAGACTCACATTCCCATCACATGGGCATTTACTTCAGTCATTGCTCACTTTATAACACATTCATGCACTCCCTGCCTGCATTGTTCAGATACTAAATTTTACATCTTTTTTCTCATATGGTTCATGAGACTTAACGTTCTTTTCTCTTTTATCTATTTTTTCTGTCTTCAAATAATGCAGCAGGCTTAGCAGTGAGGGAAATTATTCTGAAAGTTGCTTTAGAACAATTAACTCGTAAATATAAAAATCATACTCTACTTTTAGTTTTCTTTTCTTTTTTTTTTNTTTTCTTTTTGTTTTTTTTTTTTTTTTTTTTTTTTTTTTTGACAAGAGTGGGAATAAACACTTCTGTCCATAGACATAAAGTGTAACTCTGATCTCATCCTCCAGACTATCCAACACAAAAGAACATCTTGGTAATTCTGGTATTTCTGGCTATTGTTATGATCTAATAGTGAAACTTTTCATGTTCCCATTTACTTTGCTCTCTAAAATACAATTTATGAGAAAATTATTTTACTGCAAGTATTGAAAGGTCTTTTGTTTGTATTTTTGTGCCTGTTTTCCACTGAAAAGTAAAATGAAACTATGTTCAGTGGTAATTTATATAAAACTTGTTTTTTAAAAAAATATGTATTTTCATCTAGAAAATGACAAAACAGCAGTGATACCCCAACAGCAGGCATTAGTCATTTATGGGCTTCTGCTTTTACACAGTAACATGCTTTTTATTTTCTGGACAACTTGGCCAAACACCAACTGAAATGAGACCATAAATCTCTTTTAATTCTCTAAATCCCAAATAACTTAATTGATTAAAAGTTTCTGAAGAAAAGAAAATCTCAACCTCACTTTCAAGCCGAAAAATGTAGTCTGGGCTTTCACTTGAGTACTTACAAAAAGAAAAAGAAACTGGGCAGAACTTAAGGAGTTTATGATGGAAAAGACAACTTACTCATATTGAGTGCATCGTGGCAGCAAACTCTTGGGGTTCAACGTCTGTCCTTTCACTAAAATTGACGGAACTGAAACATAGAGGTATTTAAAAGATGGGTAGGGGTGGTGCTGAGGGACATGGTTTAGTGGTGCTTTTGGCAGTGCTAGGTTGATGGTTGGACTCGATGATCTTAAAGCCTCTTCTAACCTACATGATTCTCCGATTCTACAAGTGTGAGGCTTTACATGGAATTTATTGCTAGATTAGGACCAGGGTGGCTTCAAAGGAGGCTCATTCACCACCATTACAATCAGAAAGACCAAAAGCTACACACACCTTAGATACGTTTATACATGTATATTTAAAGGATGACAGATAAAGGGCAAATATGGAGATTCCCCAGGTACAACAGATTAAGCACTTCAGAAAATCTACACACATTTATCCAGGTGCCTGGATGGGAACTATGGTCCTTGATTCCAACCACTACTTTATGTTGGCAATGATAGTGCTATAGCTCCTTAATAGTACTGATGCATTAGCTCAGCATAACAAACAGATCTCGTAGGGTAGTGTTAATGCTTTGGAAACTAATCATATGCTTAATATTACTATCAAAAGTCCATGAAATTATGAGGTTTCCAGATAAAACAAGGCCAGCATGTTAATCTCCCTATGTATCTCCCGATGAACTCTGCTTGTAAAGTTCATCTTGTGCAGAGTTTTTTCAGTTCTTGTTATGAAATTCCCTTCCTAGTAACATTTGAAAAAAATTGCACACTTTAGTAGGCTTACAGAATATTTGTCTACTCAAAAGCAATAAAAAGAATTCCTGTTCCTGAGGATCTGAAAAATATTTTGGTTTCAAAAGATCAGGAACACTTATCTGTTTTGATACAGAAAGCCACTTAAATGAGAAGCAGAGCTTGTTACAAAAATATCTGAGCTTTGTACCAAGATAACTGTGTAGCAAATACAACAGTCCTTAAATTTATTCAAACAATATTTGATAGAACAGATTATTCACTTTTCAAGAAAAATAAGAGCATTGAAATAAAAAATGTGATAGTGCTGTAATTCAGTGGAAACTACAGGAGAACCAGCAGCTTTACAGACCTTTGTAATTATTTCATGTGAGCAAATTTTGCACCAGTGCAGACAACTTTGGTTGTTGCTGGACCTGGCAAAATGCGAGGACAGGGATTTTTGAGATTCTCAAGCATGTAAATAGCTTGGGGTCTAATTTATCCATTACTGAATTAAATAGAAATATTTCCATTTCTGCCTTGTGCAGCACTGGTAACTCTCCCATACTGGGCTCTTCTTATTCCCCAAGGGACAGAACCCTCTGTTCCCTCTTCTCCAAGCAGTAATCATTTGTGGATGAAAGTAAAGGTGCAGTCCCTTTCCCGATCATCCTGTGACAAGGATTTTTATCCCCCGTTGATTTTTTGCCTGCTATCCAGGAAAAGGGTGTGTGGTCTGAACACAGTAAGCCTGGCTGACAGCTGGGAGCTGCTAATCCCTGGAACACAAAAAAACCCCAAACCTGCTCACAATTAAGATCAATGAGAAGATAGGCATGGGGAGGGCCTGGCAACATCACATCTTCTGCATGGCTAATTTTGGTTTGTATTCACAAAAACCAAAGCCTAATGTTTGGTCCTCTTATCTGGGCTTACTCCAATCTCCCAGCATACATCTCCTCCACAAAGTTTATATAGTCAGGTAACTGTTATTTTTTTTTATCCCAAAGCCTACAGTTTTGTGAACTGATGCAGCATATTGTCTACGAGAGTCACGCAAGACACTGTGCTGTGTCTCATGGAAAATTCTGTTTGACCCATTTTTATCTTACTATTCCTTTAAGCAAACACAAAACTCATTCAGGCCAAAAGAAAATATTTGGTTTCTACGCATATGAAAATGCAACATGTCCTTCATGGTAGACCTAAACCCACTAATAAAAGGTGGTGTCTTCTGTCACTTTCTACAGGATTGGAAATTATCATCCCCATACAAACTTTTCCCCATCCTTTCAATACATGATATTATCAGGGAACCTCAGTGGTTGCTGAGGATCTTTCTGGAGAAGCCAGAGCAGAGATGAGTCCCAAAGAAAACCTCAATCCTGTCAGTGTTGCCTATCATTCCTGGAAGCGATCAAAAAAGGTGGTTTTGGAGGAGGTTCTGGAGGGACAAAGTAGTACTGAGGGAAATGAAATGACACAAATAGGAAAATTGAAAGTAAAATGAATTTGTAAAAATCATACAGACGGGGACAGTACTGACCACCTGGGCTGTATCTTAGCTCAGTAAGAATGACTTAATTTTTTTAAGTGAATGCTTGTGGCACTTCTGTAAGGTACAGAAGTTTTATTATCTTGTCCTTCACTAGGAACTGAACAGAGAGAGACCACAATCTACCCCAGGATATTTTAACCATGACACTTAAAAAAAAAAAAAAATCATTATTGGTATAACCTGCAGTTGAGCAATAGTCTCTGAAACGGTGAAGTTCTCTAAATGGAATTTGCATGGAAGCGATATCTCCCTTCAGTACTCAGCTACCCCCCTCCCCTGGAGAAGCACTCAGGCCTGATCCACAGGCTCTTCCAAGTGTAACTGGCCTAGAGCCAGAACCCCGAAACAACATGTTTCACCTTGAGAAAATTTTGAGTTGAAAGCTCCTAGCTAGTGATCACTTTTTTCACCCTCTCTCAAAACCACTGATGAAAGAGGAAGTAGAAATATTCTTCTAGAAGAAAATGTTAATTTATGACACTTCTGACAAAAATATATATATAATTTGCTTGAGTTCATGGTTACCTTACCAATCTTGAAATAAGTAGGAGATTGGGAATATTTTAATGAAGCATTCAGGTATCAATCAGAAGAGTTACTTGGAGCCATAAGGCAAAATCTTGGAAATCACCAGTTAACTTACTAGTTGAATTAAATAGCTAACTTGTGGTATAAAAAGTAAAGACAGCAAACAAGCAAAGCGTCAGGTCTGTGAGACTTCAGAACGGGATTTTGGCAGAGGATGAACTATGTCCAAACATTGCAACACAACCGCAGCCAGGTGCTTTAACAAAATGGGACATCATCGTGTTGAGGCAGTTACAGGTAATGAGAGTGATGGAGCCAAATCCTTTCAATATCTGAGACTATTTAAAATCAAAGCAGCCTTTAATCTGCAATAGTACCACAGGGCTAGGAGTTGAGGCCTCAGGGACCGGCATGGTAGAGTGAGGATTGCACCTAAGGGTATTTGCTTGAAAAGAGTGACTGAGTGGCCAGCCTGGGAAAGAGCATCATCTGCCCTGGTGCTCAGACAATAACTAACAGGTCAGTTGATGTGGAAATGGGAGTTTAGACTAAGTTCAGACTGTAAACCCGTAATAGGTAAATATGAATAAATTTTTACCTGTGTAAGTGCAATATTCTTGCAGTTTAACAACAGAGAGGGCCATACTCCACTCCAAAAAAGAAATCTCATGCAATAAAAACGCATGATTGCAACAGCTCCCTAAAACATTACCCATCAGACTCAATTTTTCTTGGTCAGGTCTTCATGCATCAGCGTACTAGCAACTGTACAAATACCAAGCAAGTGACAGACTGCCAAAGATGGAGACTTGGGGGTAAATCCTAAAACAGACCTTACTAGTTCTCATTCTCAATGGGAACGTTAAAGCCTGGGCAGGGCTGCCCTGCCCTAACGTGACTACTAGGGACCGATCACAGGTATTTGTGCAGACAGTGTTTAGGCAGTATGAAGGCATTAACTTCCATTACCCCTTCTGCCGTGGGTTGCCTAACTGATCATAAACTAATCATGTCTCTATTTCATGCTTGTTTTCCTCTCTGACACAAGGATATTGGCCTGCTTTAAAGGGAATCTCCAAACTGGAGATGGAGACCAGATGATCCCTAGAGGTCCCTTCCAACCCTTAACATTCTGTGATTCTGTGAAACTGAAAACTACTATTTAAGAAATAAGGCATGAAGCAATAAGGATGGAGCTATGAAGGAAGAACTGCTTAGGCTGCCTGGTCAACAGGGGGCAATTCTGATATCTGAGAAAGGCAGAATTAAAAGGGGGGTTGTATCCAAAATAGCTTACTTCTGCAGATAAAGCTAGATTTTGACCTGACTCCAAGCTTTGTAGAAAATGCTACTTTCAGTCTGTATTGAGGAGCCCCCAGATGTAAATTAATAATCTGGCTAGAAACAGGGTTGAGTTGCACTCATCGTCAATATGCCTTGCCTTGGGAGGACCGGGTACAAATACAGTGAGCTGAGCCAGTACATTTTTTTCCTATCTCTAAGAAGCATGATCTTCAAGAAAACCTTCTGAAAGTGTAGGAAACCTTCCTGAAAAAGATTGACAAGCTGCCATTACCTCCTAACATGTTAATCTCTCTAATCTGAAGTACAATGTATTTTCTGACAGTTTTCTTTAGGTGGCAGTAAGGTAAAAGCGTGGAGTAGAAAATTAAGAGAAATCTCTGATGCATTTTTAGAGACCTTTTTCTCATGTACTATGCTGGCTATAGCACAGAAAGAGACTTCATAAACCACTTGTATCTTCAGCAGATACCCAGAAAGCAATTATTAGAGTTGGCTTCATCCACATCACCTTCAGATGCAAACCTGCTGAATGCCAATAATACTAATACAATGACTAGATACTGTATTAGGTATGCAGTACTTCATTCAAGAATCCCTGAGGACAGAGGTAAGGTTCACAGGTAGAGACACACTCTATGTTGTTTCCTATGAACAGGACGGAAGCATGGAAGCATACTAAAAAAAAATAGCCACAAGAAAAAATAACTCCATGAACAAATCAAAGGTCTAAATAAAGATTAAAACAGGGTTTCAAGGAGTAATTATTAACATAGAGGTTTACAGATTATTTTTTTTTTGCATTTACACTTTTCGTGTATGCAACTCTTCCGAAGTCTTTCCTGAAGCTGAGACGTAATGGTGTTTGTTGTCTCTAATTAACTTTCTACTAGAAAAAAAAGCTAGTAGGATAAAAACATACTCAAAATTTTTATCAAGGAATATAATTAGCTAAGTAACGCGACAGTGTCACGTAGAGTGCTAAGGCAAGTATTATGTAGCCAATAAAGGTCTATTTTATACTATTAATATTTACAGTTGGAAGCACGAGATGGCTGCAATCGAAGTGCTGCACACAACAAAGGCTAGCTGTTGACTTGATACCTTGTTGTCTGACAGTGTGAAACAGTCAAATAGCTACTTACTTCATCACCACTTGACAGCATAATATTAATGCTAGGTAGCAACACATGGCTGTTTTGCAGGAGCTTAGCACCAAATAGGGAGAAGAATCTCATGGAACAGTTTTGAGATTGTAGGTTTAGCTTATTAGCACAGAAGTATGGATGGAAAGTGTCCGGCAGTTACAGAATAAAACAGGAATCATAACTCTGCCTCTGCTGTATCGTACACAGCTGACCCACCTAGTACACACCACTGGACAGAGCAGTTTCTTATTCCCACAGAAAGTGGGAAGAGGCAAGGCTGACAGTTTCAGCACAGGTTGCACCAATTCTAATGGAGAATCAGGACCCAAGGGAGATAGATGACCCTGCTGCACGTTGTCCTAGTCCAGAACCCACAGGAGATGGCTGCATCTGTATGTGACAAAAGTCTTTGAGGGTTACATAGTGCTGTTCTCAAAGATGGGATTACAGAAATAAAAAACCATCTATCACTAGCATCACTAATTAAGGAAGAGGCTTTTAACCTCAACTGTTGTTTGCTGGAAAGCTGAGTTTTGAGCAACCAGTTCTGTGCCTACAATTCAGGTTGTGCAACTCCATTAAAGTTAATTGAAACTGATAATGCAGAACATGGTAATTATGCCTGGTGAAAACAATGTGCATGGAAACTTATTAGGGAGGAGAAACAATGGGCAGGCATTCACTAAGATGGGTTTTGTGCTTCCAGGTTGCAAATACCTCAGCAAAATTTCTCTTTTTTTTTTTTCCCCTTAATACAGAAAAAATTAGAATCTAGAATGAGAGAGACACAGAGAGAAATAATATGTGCAAAATTCAGAAAATCAGAAACTTGCATTAGAAATGCTTTAGCTTCACCCTTGACATTGCTGTTGATAGCCTACGTTATTATTTCCTGACCCACTCTCTTACCCAAATGCTGTCATCATCATCATCCCCATCTTAAAGGTTATAACATCATCCTTCACATGTTGGTCTGCTCAACAACTATGCAATCAATGAAGAAAATAGTTTTGAAATTCATTGTTCTTTCTCATAATTTTAACTATTTCGCTGTCTACTAAATCTCTCTTCACCTCTTTTCCTTGGGAACTGTCCTGCCCTCATCTTCAGCACTGTAGCATTTTTTCCTATTTTTTCCTGCTTTTGGGTTTAACCTGCTCACCCCCTGCCACCCACTTTACTGTCCCATGACAAAAGCAGACTTCCTCAAAAGGCCACTACTGTGTGTTTTTCCAAATCCCTCTTCAGGAGTCATTTCTACTGTGGCAACTACCAGGGTGCAATAAGCTCAACCCAGCTATAGGCAGGACAATGACAGAAAGTTGCAGTTGCAGTGGTAGTCTTTTCATATTAAATATCATCCATTCCTTCTTGCAAGATGCTTGCCTGATAAGGCATTTCACCACCAAGATTTATTTATATAGAATCTGCTGTCTCAAAGCCATAATGCAGTTATCATCTATGGAGAAACACCACCTGACACACTGCGCTGTTATCCGTGTACAAAAATAACTCCATATGATACCCCAAAGCATTTCCCAAACTGGAAAGCAATGTTACATCCCAGAGACTGACACCTCTACTAAAACATTTGTCTAGTGTGCAATTTAGCAGCTATGGGACAAAATCCTCCTCGGCATGGTTTGCCTGGATTTGCACCAGCTATAGATTTTCTCTCTTATCCTTTCAGATTGCAGCAGATGGTGATGTTCCTACACAAGAGGCTGTCGATAGAATTTTAAAAGGCGTCTCATAACAACACATTGGAGCTGCACATTTAATCTGTGCTGCACCACCAAGCTGATCTTAAAAAGAGCTGGAGCACACTTACAAAATTAACGCTGGCAGTTGCTGCAAACGCTATCAAGGAGTCTTCTCAAAGCCCACAGCTTAATGAGAGCTTACCTCCCAAACTGCCAGCCAAATCACTTCTCTGTGTATAACTAACACTCTGCTGTCTAAGAGAAAAGGCATTCAATACTCTGTCCTGTGAGATACTGATCCAGAAAAATATCTGATAGAGATTTTAAGGGGCTACTCATGTACTTCTGGGTTTTTTGGGTCCATGGCTGAGCTCACGTAAAGTACAGTGGCCAAAATCAGAAATATTTTTTCTTCTGCCTAAGACAGACCATCCCAGGCCTACTAAATATTACTGTTTTCATGGCTGGGCCACTTTCATTAAACAATTAATGTCAGACATCAATGTTGCAAGTAGTTAAAGAAATTATAGTTACTGTATCTAGCCTGTTCTTTAATGATTAATTTCTAAAAGTGAGCTCCCTAGTTTGAAAAGCTACTCAGCCAAAAGTCTAATACTGTAAATAGAAGGCTAACTGAGCCAAACATTACTGCAAGTACTAGCATTGAGGAGGGGGCAAACTGTTCTGATTTAAAACCAGCACTGTTTCCAAGGGATCTGGGAATGGCCCTACAGTGGTCCTCCTTACATGGGGAGGAGGAGGTCTGTGTAGGCCGATCTGACAAGAAGATCAAGATTAATGTGAAGAACACCCTTGCGTAACCACTGTCTACTTTACAATTTAGTTGTAACGCTTTAGAGAGCTTCATCTCCAATCTCCAATTTCGTGCTCCACTATAATTAGAACAAACTTCCTCGTTAATTTCTGTAGTGTCACAACAGTGTGACTTCACGTGTCAGGAGGGAAGCTGTCAGAATTTCTTAATGAGGCACTTTCCTTGCAAGCCCAGATAAATCCTAGACTTCAATCATCTCTGTCGTCTTCATTTTCTCACAGGACACCAGAGATGTAATTCTTCCCTGATAGTAAAGATTGCATTTTTCTGACCTATAACTGGTCAAGCCAGACGATCAATTTATCATTATAGCTGCTAACACTAATTTGCTCTACTTTTGTGCTTTGATTTCAAGAACTTTCAGACAACTAAATGTTGATATTTTGCAGGAAGGAATTCATCCAAACTGTCACATTTCAACTGAGACAAACTATTCAAACTACGCTTTATAAAAAAACGTGTACTGGATAGAGGTGGTAGTGACTGTAATTTCTACAAAGACACTTTTAGAAAATATTCAGACAACAATACCTGCCAGAAAAATNAAAAAAAAAAAAAAAGATTACTTACAAACATTCTTCTTCAAGGTTAGCTGCCTATATATATGTTATACCGTGGATCCCCGGGATCACGTTGACACCCACATCAGAAGTAGTCACCAAAGTTCAGCAATGTCCACAGAGGTACATACAGGATTCAGGGTCTCATTCAGTCCCTCCAGCAACGGGACTGTCTTTTCCTGCAGATATCGGGAAAACAACTCTATGTGTAGTATAGATAGATTTTCACAGGACTGCAGAGACAGGTGAGGCATGACAGGATAGCCTCCTCCCAGTGGGCATAGTGTCAGAGGGAGAAGTTCCCAAGATGTGGAGAGAAAAGCAGTCATGCTTACCCTGGGGTGTTTCCTGGCATACAAAAGGCAAAGCTACCTATGACCAGACCAGAGCTGACATGTGGCAACTACAGGCCAGCCTGAACTGAAGCTATGGGCTGGCTGATTGCAGGGGGAAGCAGTTGCATCTTTAGGCCATGGTGATCTTCATCAGGTATTCAAAGTTTCAAGTCTGAATCTGGTCCTTCAACGAACTAATCTTGTTCTTATTCATTAAGGAAGCAAAACTGGACAGAAACCCTGCAGCTGTCTTTCTAGGTCTTTCTTTGTGGGCTTTTTTCTCTTGCTTTCTGCTTCTCCATTTCAGAGAATTCACTTTTATGACCAGATAATCCTGAAGCTTGTTAGGCACCAGGTTTGAAGCACAGCAAATACCGCGCCTTTCAGGAATGACTTCCTTCACACACAGAAGCAAGAAGAATGGCTATGCAATGCCAAAGAAAATGCACTTTTGAAGCCCACAAGATAAACTGAAGAGTCTCAAGGTGTGCAGAAGGAACAGGGGTTGGTGGCCTCACTGGTGATGAACAGTGGAAAATCAGCTAAGGTGCACGGCAGACACTAAGTGCTGCCTCTTTTGTTGCCACAGGTACCATAGTAGAAATGCATAAAATATTCAAGTACCTGAATAATAACTGTGTATAGGCACGCTCAACATAGATGAGTGCCCACATGGCCAACAGCACAAAGCAGGAAACCAGGAGGATAAAGGATACAGAGGATAAAGCAGTTAAAGGAAATTGGTGATGCATACACAGTGGCCTTTGCAATGTTTGGCTCAGCTGGACATGAATCTGCTCTCTTTAAATGAGTCCAAAATGGATTATTGGTTCAACTCAGCAGCCCAACATCTAGTTCAACATGGCTCTTGGGACTAGGTGGCTGGTGTTTAGCACACAGAGGGTAGCTACTTTTTACAGACGATGCAAAGGAAAGCAATAGGTGCTTGTTTATGAAGGTGAGAAAAAAAAAAAACACACTGAAAAAGGGACCTCATGTGCCACTCATTTAAGGTACTTCTATTTGAACAAAGTCAGTTCTAATAGAAGTACCTTAAATGAGTGGCACATGAAGTGTCTATAGATTTATGGCCACTTTACTGCTGTTGAAAATAAACTGTAGCCCCACAAAGCTGAGGTTATCAGTGCATCTCATTGTAACAGATTTGTGTATGACTGACTGGATTTCTTCTGGAACTACTGGGATTCTTACTTGAAGTCATCATTTAGCAGAAAAAAATTCTGATAAGATGGTTGTAAATCCTCAATGAAATAAACTCAGCATATCTACGGGCTTTTTAATCAAGTTAATGGCTTTTCTTTGGCTGCTCAATATTATCTCTATATGCCCCAAACCTTTCAAAGTAATTCTGACATGGATTAGGACCATTCAAGCCAATCATCCCTCATTACTATAGCAAATGGTTTTGATTTGGGGGCAGTAAATCTGGATGGCATGGATCAGAAGTTCTTACCGTGAATGAAGTGATAACTTTGTGAGTGGTGTCAGGACTTGGGATCCAGAGACTTCACTGGCGAAAGCTCCAGTGCACACAAGCAGCTGCAGAATTCCCAGAAAGCCCCACACATTGCAGAGAAGTGAATTCTCCGGCGTTTGGCAATCCCTGTGTTTTAAAGCTTGTGTTGATGTCTCTGTCTTGTGAAGCATCCAGAATCAGGCACATTTCTATGCGAGGGCTGAAATGAAGGTTAATTAACTCTTAATGCCCAGCATCAGAGGCATGCTTCTGCTTTCAGAGCATGTTATACCTTTCACATCCCAAAGACACATACCCTTGATCCAAGCCACACTTTCCACACTAAGCTTGTGCCTGGGTAGCTGCGTCCTTAGGAAGCTCATGCCACTTCTCTTATACTTATGGCAATTTCTCAGCTGGGACCACAGCTAGCTCTTCTTTCTCCTTCACCTGGCTCAGTCTTTGGTGTCTGTGGCCATAATTCTCATCCCCCATATCAACATAAAGCAGGATTAGATCAACTAAGTCATGCTGATGTAAAACACACAAGAGGAAGAGGCCCTGTGTATTTTGCTGGCTCCCTTGTGCTATTCCACTTGCCTTTGACATTTGCAACACATGGAAACATTCATATACAGCAAATCCCTAATGTTCCCCTCTTATAAAATAACTGTTTGGAAGATGTCTTGTTTAAAGACAAGCATACATATACTGGATTGAGAAATGTTACTCAGCTTTGACTTGTGAACTGGGCCCTCCTTCTCCAAACTGCTCATCTACAAAGAAAATCAAGGAACTAAAGTGGATCAATCAATTTCAATAACAAAATGAAAAGCAAAACACAGCCTTACAAGGAAGTTTCACTGTACCCAATGATTTTTTTTTCTAATCTGAACATTTTAAATAATTTTTATCTAATAATTTAAAAAACATAAAAAATTAATCATCTTTGAAATGAAGCCACCAGTGAAAGCCAAAAGACTTTTAAAAAAAGACAAAAAAAAGATTTTTTTTTCTGGATTTCCTCCTGTCTATGCAGATGAAGCTATTCACTACATGAAAATTAAATTTAAGAATATTTTCTTTTTCTTCATTTTAGTTTTGCCAAAATAATTTCATCTTGCACCAGCTGACATCCAAAGACATATAAATAGAACACACTACATAAAATACCTTAGCAATAAGCAGATTGGCCTTCTAATGTTAGCAGACTTAATTTTGTTAGTATTACTGTGGCACATGACACCATCTTGCCACCAGCACCGTTACCATTAAGGATACAGTTTTTATGGACAACTACAGTATATTAGGGGCAGGGGAACTCTCACAACCCTTCTGGTACTGACTACCTTTTAAAGAGGCTCATAAGACAATTCAGGTTGGAAGAGGCCTCAGGAGGTCTCCCAGTCCAACCTCCTGCTCAAAGCGTAATGAGAATCTCTGAGGTATTGCCAAGGCAGTAAAGATTCCTTCTGTTAGCCTACATATATTTAGTTATTCATAAGAAGTGTTGAAGTTACATTCCGAAATAGCTGTGATCACCATGTGGCAGTTATTAACAAGAATTGTTTCTGAAAGTCTCTCACAGTGTATGGGGGTCTCACAGACTTCCCTGACAATAAAAGTCTTTGGCAAAAAAATTCAGTAACTTGTTTCTCTTCATAAATTCTGAGCTGTCCTGTGGCTTTTTTTTTTTTTCCGTACTGAGGCAAAATGAAATATTCCTCGCTTTGTCTTTTCCTTTCCAGAGCTTTCTCCTTCTGCTTTTGAAGCTCTAGGCCACATAAAAGTCTGCCATGGCTTTGTGATAAGCACACCCAAAAAATTGTATATTCATAGAAAGTGGCCACCTCCCAAGCAGTCAATTCAATAACCAGCTCTTAACCAGCTAACAAAGGGAAGTGAATAGCAGCCTGTGTGACAGGAAGCTGAAAAGTGATGTTGTAGCGTGGTGGCCTAATCAAGAAGACATCAGCTGTGCCTTGCTCACTACACAGCACTTTAGGACCCCCACAGACTCGCATCCACAGGTGATCCTCTACGTGGCTGTGAACACCAAGACAAGCAGCGACACCCATGAGCAGTCCCATGGTGGTCAGAGGGACTCTGCTCTTTGAGACATCGGAAAGGTTCATACCCTAGATCCATCTATGGTGAAAGCAACAGGCAAGGACTTACCAGAAGAGCCTGAAGCAGTGATATGGGATCTTTAAATTCAAACTGCTTTTTTAAAGTCCACCCCATATCATTATGCAAAATACACAGTAGGGTCAGTAACAGAAAACCTCTTTTTCCTCTCTCTCAGCTGCAGTGTTTCTAAAAATGCTGCTCAACCCTTTTTCTTTTGGGGATCACCAAACAGTGTGATGAACAAACTATGAGACGAGAGGGGACAGAACTTTTCAGATTTGGGTTTTTTTTCCAGATCAGCCAATAGATTTTCCAAATTAATTTAACTGTTCAGCCATTAATTACTAAAGAAGGAGTTGATTTTTATGGGACCAGACTGCAGAGCCTTCTGGCAACTCTTGTTATCAGTTCAGTGCTACTGCTAAGGGGGGGCTACCTATTTTGTAAACTTGGGCAGTCATCTGTGGGCTGATAAACCAGGGCACAGCACTTGAATGGTAGATTTTTTTTTTTTTTTGAACAATAGAATCCACCCAAAAAGAAGACATAAAGGCCATTTTTTTCATATTTAGAAATTAGAAGCAATATAAACACAGAAATAAAGTTAGCTTATGTATCTGATCATGATAAAAACCCCAGCTCTCTAAATTTTAATCAGTGGGGTAAGTTTTTTTACATACTGGCTCAAGAGGAAGTCTTTTGTCCAACACAGGTGCAGGTAATATGGGCAATTTTCAGTAGCTTTTTCAAGTTCAAGGCATTAGCTGACCAAACCAAATCCAATGAATAAATGATAGTTATTAAATAAAACCAAGAACTGAAACAAAATGTGTAGTGGGTTGCTATGGTGTGCTACGGGGAAGGTTTCTGCAATAAGTAAGTATTGTAGAACAAAACAAAAAAAAAAAGCCCTGTTATGATGATTTTAACTTGAGAATGAAGTTTAGCTATGTGACTGCATTTTAACAGGTTACAGGGTTTTTTTCTCCTTAACTCGTCTGCATAGAATTTTTCTTTAAGAAAGAAAATTAATTTGAAATTTATTAGTTTCATAAATGAAAATGTCTCCGTAGATACAGATATACTTACAACAGGAATGGAAAGAGTATGGACTGGAAAATAGGAGACTAAGTTCAGAAAGTCCACATACCAGAGACCAGGCAATATTATCCTTTTGCCCATGGTAGTGAATTTCTTTCACAAATGTCCTGTTCAACCCTAGGATCAGAGTTAACTTAGACTATCTTCGTCCTCATTTTCCCAGAGCAGAAAATAAAAAAAAGAGACATCTGAAAATAAAAATTCCATTAAAAATTTGCAGCCTTTCTGAGACAAGAGGAACACGGGTTATATAGTCTAACACAGTACGGAGAAAAAACTAATCTCAAGTAAATCCATAACACCATCTAAAGATGAAATGACCTTCCCAATCCAATACAATTTAATAAAACAACATTTCATGCCACCTCGTTTTAGGGTTGGAGTCACGTGGTCTGTCACCTACACTAGATTATTTCTATTGAAAAAAATGTTTTTAAAATCATAGGAACTGTATAGTTAGCCATCAAGGACAGAGGAAAATATCCTAGCTGGTCATGCATCCCCTAGAGAGAATCCCTGAGCCAAACTTGCTTTTATTATTATAGTAGGGCCTTTACATCAGCATGGAGGTGGAGAGAGGAAAAAAGAGGAAGGATTGTTTTAACATTTTCCCTCTGGCATTGCCTTTCTTTTGCTAAGGCATCTGAGCAGCATGAGTCCAAGCAATGTACACACGGCAATACCATCCATGTACACTACATCCATCGCTGAATGCAAAATCGTCATCGTTCTCAGAACCTTAATTGCAATTCCTTAGAAATGACGAGTAAGCAGGTCACTAAAATATCCTGTAACACACAGCATCTAACTGGGAAATGGGCTTTGACCTGCTGTTTTCTGTTTCTAAATATTTTGGGATTTGAAAGTTCAGCCTCAAGCACACATTCATCTATAGCAGTTCAGCTGTCACTCATAATACAAATCAAAAGATGATGGATGGCAGAATCTGCCCAGAAGTTCAATTCCTGCTGGGGTCATTCTGTCCGTAGTGACCACTTTTCCACACTAACCACATTACTTCATTGGCTTACCTCACCATAGGCATTTTTTACACATGAAAGCATATACGTATATGTGTACAAAACATTCATCTACTAACTATAAGATTTCTCTGGTCTAAAGCTTTTCAACTGGCAGATTTGTTTATGTGCACTGTGCCTTCTGACATTATCACATTTCCTACTGCCACATGAAAACAGAAAAAAAAAAATCAGAGCATCCTTACGTTCATCCTGTACTGTACTGCTTGTGTTTCTGTAGATGAAGCTACAAAGGCTGCATGTAGAAGAAGAGCTGGATGAATATTTTAAAACATGTTTGTGAAAATATACTGATTAACTTCTCACTGAATAGATTTCAGTTGCACTCTTGTGCAGCCTCTATACACTCATTTCATGCAAACATACTGGTAGAAAAGTTTACTGGCAGGAATGTCTGTAGAAATAGTACATTTTACAAAAATATTTACAGTAAGCAACTTTTCTAAATATAAGTACAAGTATTCACATAAATTTGACTTCTCCAGCAAGAGAAACAGAAATGTGACTGAATATACATCCAGTCAAAATAGCTTGCAGTAGCAAAGACTAACAATAACATGTTCACAACCAAACTAGGGATAATGAATTATTATTAAAGTGATTAAACGAATTATTGCTGAATTACTACTACCGTCCACAGACATGGTAGTAGTCACAGCTCACAGGTTATTTTCAAACAGAACAGGAAGCTGGCAGGTGAAATGGGTCATTACATGAAATTCATCCAGCTCTGCCTTGTACATGAAATATCCAACGCTGTGTCTGTAATTTCCTGAAGAGTCATAAAAACAAAATCTGGAGGGGCTAATGTATTTCTCTATCAATAAACGGTGCTTCAGCGGTAGCTAGTCTATGCAGATCCCTATCCATAGAACGATTTTTGTTTTCCTTCCATGGTAGCTCAAGCGTGTCTCAGTATTCTCTTGACATAAATTATATTGCAATTATTTCAATCCTTCCAGTTGACAACTGACTTGATCTCGAACATATTCACCTCCATTGGCTCAGTAACGCTGGCCTTGTTATTGATCCTCTTCTTGGCAGTTGTGGTTTCAGTCATTGCTGCCAATAAACGGGCGACTCAAGGGACCTACAGCCCCAGCCGGCAGGAGAAGGAGGGATCCCGGGTAGAGATGTGGAACATGGTGCAGCCACCACCGATGGAAAGACTGATTTAGAAGAAAGTGCTCCTCCATCCTGGAAGATGGCTGAAAGGGGACAGTGTACATACGTTAGATATGTTAATTTTCATTCTGATTCCAGGAATACTCACTACAAAGGTTACAATGACTTTGGGCTTTCAATATTTTCCTTTTATGTTAAAAACCATTAAAATTCTCTTAGCATTTAAGTGAACCAATGCCATTTATCATCGTTTTGGATCAACTCACACAAGAAAGATTTTTATTTGCACTGGAAACTCCAGCCTTGGTAATCAGCAGTAAGCATTACAGACAGTAATGGCTCCTGGGATACATGTAAGTGCCTGTCTCGGACCCAACATGAGTAACAGCATCTCTCAGCATCTCGCTTGTGCTTTCCTTTGACTGCCTAGCAATCACTGCTGCAGAAGAAAATGCAGACAAATCAAATAATCCTGTACAGTAAAGACATTGTAATTCTGTTATCAAAGGGTTTAGTACTAGAGCTGTGTCTCAGCATATGTACTTTCATCTGTTAATCAGGGATTAAAAGGAAGCTGTGCGAAAACTCTCCAGAATAAATGCTTCAAATTTAATTGCTTTTCTGTCCTCCAGTTCTCTCATTTTAGCCGCTGCCCTTCCAACTTCTACTGGAAAGAATTTCAGTTTCTACAAAAGCACACATTTCTCTGAGTATAAAATACTGTCCCAAAATTGCAGGTGGGCACAATCTGTCCTCTTAGGAGACATGAAATCTAAATGGCCTAAGCAAATTCTGCACAACCACACTACTGCCTTTTTTTCATTACAATGCTATCTGATGGTCCATTTTATAAAACTATTGCTTCTCACATTGCAAACATACACATTGGTTGCTAGAAAGCACATGTAAAAATATTTTCCAAACTCATGGAAATTACCAGAAAAGAGGCAGAAAAGGCCAATGGGTAAAACCTGGCTTGGAAATAATGAAAAAGAGTCTCAACTCTAACAACAGAGTTGGTGCTTCTCCTAGAGTTGAGACTTCTCATATAATCATGGGCAATTAATTATTTGTGCCTCAATTTTCATCTTTTAAAACAGGGATAGTCCAATTTAACTACCTTCTAATCCTCAGCAACAAAAGGATTGAAACAGTTTGTTGAAAAAGAAACACAAACGTAAAATGTAATAGAATAACAAGAAAAGTTTGGGAGACATACCATAATGAAATGCTTGAAAATTTTCAAGAGATGTAATGATCGTTCTTGGCATAGAAAAGGATGTGCCAAAAATAAACCCAGGGTTTATTTGAACTGTAGAGGCAAATTTTAGCAGTAACTCGTCCAGTTAATTTTCACATGCAGTCAAGAAATTAAAGAATAGCATTGCTCCCACACAAACAGAACCCACAATAAAGAGGTAACAATATGGAAAGTTCATTACAGCATTTCTTTCTTCCTGCAGTTCAGCTTCTATGCTCCCACAGTTGCGAAACATCCCAGAAATATGCATCAAACCCCAGACTGCTATTCCAGGAGTTGTATAATACATCAATGCACGCTCGCTACCCAAGAGTTTAGTGCATCTTTTTAATTAATGATCAATTTGTAATTCATTATGAATGAACCCCTTAAGGGATTACTAAAGATCAATGTCACTCACATTTATTTTTGTATGAGATAACTAGCAGTAACTATGAGAGTAAGCACATTCTGGATTTTTTGCAGCCCTCACCAATATCTTTCAAAACAAGGCACTACAGAAAATGCGAGTGGATGGTAGGATTCAAGCCAAGTTAAAAGAGCAGAACGTAGTCACAGCAAAAATGCACAGCAGATTTTATTCTAGCCCAATTTACAGCTTTACTACTGAAGCTTGTTATTTTGAATGCAATCGTTGCTGTACAGATGCCATTTAAGTCCAGAAAGTTCAAATGACGACTAAGGAAAGAATGGAGAAATAAGATACCAAAAATATGACGGTAGATGAGAGATAGCAGAGATTCAGAGAAGACCTTTTTGGGTTATAGCATTATGTAATAACAGACATAATAGCTTTTAATTGAAACTCTTGGTTTAGCCCAGCATTTGCCCTGTGAGCCACTGCTAAGGCATAATAAAAAAAATCCTATAAAGTTTGTTAGGCATGATCATTTTTAGAAAGATAAATAAATATTTGCAAAAAGAAGAAATTGACTCAAAGAGTGTACAGTTTGAGGCAGCGCAGCAAAGAGCAGTATTTAAGGATGAGAGACCACAAGTGAAGCAGGAGTGATCTGGGCAGGTTCTTCCACACATTGCTCGAGCCTCACCCAAAAAAAATGCTGCAAGAGACCCAAAGAAAAAGCCACTTTCTAGACAGAGGTGGCAAAGTTCCTAGACACAGGAACCTGTGCGAACAAGAGGGCAAGCAAAAAGGAAGTGGACAAGAAGTGCTGTAAGGCTGCAGGCTGGGAAGGGCTTGGGGGCAGAGAGCTCTGAAAACCAGGGGGAATCTAAAGGCCCCAAGTGGGCACGAGTAGCAGAAGCAACGTTAAAATAGTAAAGTGGATGCAAAGAAGATGCTTCCCCACACCTGCTTTCTGTTCCTGGATTTCCGGTCAATGAGCTAAAAGAAGAAATAGAATTGATAGAGATCTCAGAGAATAGCAGAGAGAGAGAAAGAAAAACAGAAAATAAGTCCTTTCAGAAGAAGCAGTAGAATGGTTGTAATAAAGATCTAACCTCGAAGTTTGCCTTTCTTTGAGTAGGAGGTTGGAGCAGATGACCTCAGCAGGTCCATTCCAGGCTGAATCATTAGGTCATTCAAAGAAAAAGTACAAAGGAGAGAAAGCAGCTCAAGATGGAGGCAGTTTGCATGGAGAGCTAACTTGAAGGAAAGTATTATTCTCAGTGAAAGATAGAGCAAGAATAAGGAAGTGGCTGGAAGGTAACTCTGTTCTTCTCAGTGGTTTGACTTTCTGGATGAAACTTTGGAGACAGTGGAAAAACAGTCTGTACAAAGGTAATAGAATATTTGAGCAAGTGTTGCCACACGGAGGATCTATAGGGCTGAGCAAGATACCCAGCAGCATGTACAGAGGAAGGACAAGCAGGGAAGATGAAAGACTGAAGAGTTTTCATACAGACCAAAGACAGCTCTGAAGGAATATGTTCCTAAAGAATTAAAAAGGCACCCATAAAAGCACAGCAAAGGGAAAATCTCACAGTGAAATATGAGTGTGGTTTGTAGAAGGTAAGTGAAGAAGACAGAAGGCAGGGGAAAAAAACCTTTAAACTAAGATTAGAGTGAGTCGTAAGTGACTGCTGTCAGTCTCAGTGGACAGGAAATGATAAAAATAAGAGTGATCAAAATGCAAAAGTGAGAGAAGAAAAGGAAATGAAAGTGGATGGCACTTGAGGAAGGTGGAGGCAAAGGCTACATCACAACAAGGGTGAAGCTGGGTTTTCACAGCAGTGAGGCCATAGGAAAGGGAGGGAGGCTGATGGTGAGTCAGGAATGAGAATTACCTACTGAAGCAGATCTGTGTGAGATAACTTGGAGGGAGCATGTTTTGTTGCAATTAGGGACTGAAATGTGAAATATTCAAAACTGTATTTATGATCTTATAAGAAACGAACACGAAAAGAAGGGACAAATATCAGTTCCAGATACACTTTCTAAAAAACTGAATTAACAAAGCAACATCCAAAGAAAGCAGGGAGGCAGATGCTGCAGCTGGAAAAGCTCAGTGGCAGCCTGGAGACGCACAAAATGTCCCAAAGCCATCGCTATATTAACATGCTATAGTGATCATGAAACGCATGGTTAGGAAGACTGACCCTTTCGGGCCATATATCAACCAGGGAACAACAGTTAAAACAAAAGAGAATGCATTATAAAGAATGTCTAATACCATCTTTGCTGAAATTTAGACTGTGGATTAAGACTGGTATAACAGATGTCAAGTTATTTACTGCTTCTCAGCCCAGGGGTGTAATAAAATGTGTACAGAAGCACAGACATTCAGGGAGGAGCAATAACATCTAACAGTTGTGGAAAGCATTTGTGCTGCTATAAGGAAAAAATATCAAGATTGGCTCCTGGTTTCCCAAAAAAGCACTGAAAACTGCCATTAATGTGGAGGCATCTCCATGCAGAAGACCTAAAATATTTCAAAATTACATTTGTTTAATCTATCTCACAATTTTTACTCAAAAGCTTAAAGGAAAATAATTTATTTATCCTCTCTTGCAACATATCCATTAAAGAAACAAACGCATTCATTATAGGTAAATCTTAAACACTTAAACTTTCTCTTCATTTCTAACAGCCTTCTACAAAGAAAGAGAAAGTGCTAAGTTAGAACACATGATCTGCTCTGCACTAGATCCCACTGAAGATACTCAGAAGCAGGGGAAGGATGAAACAACTTACCCTCTTTTCACTGTCCAGTCCCTTTTTCCTTGGAAAGAGGTGCCATCCAGCCTGTGAAACAGTGAGGAGTAGCTTCAGAGTCCCAGGAATACTTACATTAGGCAGAATACAAATATTGCAACTGGAATTTGCCCAGCTCAAAATGCTCATATTGTATCACTGCATTATGTGCCTTCTCCATCTTATGTAAAATTAACTGTTCCTTCTCTGTATGTACATAGTATGTTTATAGTTTAGATAGTGTATCCATATTACTATTTTGCTGTGTGCAGGATCAAAATGACCAATAAATATGGATTATATCAAGCCACATCCAACCTATATTTTTTTGCTTTTTGGGATTATTTCATCATGCATTTACAAAGGAAATTATCCCCAGACCAGAACTATATTTGCAGTTTGAAAAGTCAAATTCTCCTTTTGGAATCACGTGATCAATAAACATTTTCCACACTTGGAAATGAGATGAACAGCTTTGTGCTGTGGCCCAGGCTGCCAGCCTCAGCATTGCAATCTGCACCCTCCTCTGACATTGCACTGTGCCGATCAAAGGGAGGTGGTTTTTGCCAGGTCCCAAGGTGGCACGAATAACTACAGCTTCACTAGAGCTAATTTGTACAAGCTGACAATCACATGCTCTGTTTTTTTAAATTATTGCTGTCTTTCCAGCACTATGGACGAGTGCAGGCAGAAAAATAACAGAGCAGTAAGAATTGTCTTCACTTAATCTAAGTCCCATTTTCACAAGGGGCTTACTGCTCATCTTAAGTTTCTCTGTTACTTTTCAGTAAAGATCAATAATCTCAGAAACTGAGAGTCCCATTGTCCCAAAGGCATCAGCTTTAATTGATGTTGTAACTGAAAGGGTCCCCTTGGAGGAATTCATCTTTACTGACGCTTGCCATTGTGCTGCAAGCTCCCCTCTGGCCCGGCTTGCCGTGGCTGCTTTCCCAGGACACCTCCAGGTAAGGCAGATTTAAGACAAATGCAAACACTGTTCCTACATTGTCATGTGCCTTCTCTGAGCAGTGCCCGACCCTGCCCCAATGGCCTTTTTAGCAGCTGACCCCCCAAATCCAAGCATGTCAAGGAGACTTCTGGGGAAGTCTATTTCTCTGCTTAAATCAGCAGCAACTCTTAAGCCTGAACCAGAGGAACATCTCAAAAAACCTGAAAATCCTGCTTTGCCATAATTTTAGTGACTGGATGCTGTAAGACCTTGCTGTCCCAAGCAGTTAACACTGACAATCATAATCTGACCTTGTGGGTTTTAAATGGAAAACACTGACTTTCTCTGTTCTCTGGAAGATGAACACCACCACCACCACCACCAAGGATTTGTTTTACAATGTCATGAGGAAGCTTAAAAATTCGTATTTGTTTCAACAAAGTACTATGAACTCTCCTGTTCAGTGCAACTGAGTGATTTGAAATGTTGATAGTAGGTATGTGACTTCCAGCTATGGTGCTGCACTAGCTTTCCAGCTGTGACAGGCCACTCTCAGCAGAGGGCTCTCAGATAGAGAATCCTCTCCCTTCTGAGGTCTGCCAAAAGTCTTGCCTCCCGACCCTTGAGAAAGCAAGAAAGCATCTGGCCCATCCACCTTTCTGGTCAGTGAGGAACTAAGCTACAATTTATTGTCATTCTCTCTGTCTGAAGTCAGGCTCGTAATTATTGTTCAAACAGATGCTAACTGATAATAGACATCATCTAAATTATGCTATTAAATAAAGAACATAGTTAGTACACTTTTTAAAATGGCCACAATGAATAAATTCCTGCAGCAGAAAGCTTGTCTCCAGACAAGAGCCAGCTAAGTCTTTTTCCCAGCCAAAAATTTCTGAACTATGTTTCATTTAATGTAAGCCCCAAGCCTCCTGCAAGTCTTCCTGCAGGACAAACCATACATGTGTAATGTCACATAACATCAGGAATCACGGATCAGAGGATTTTGGCCAAGTTCCTTTTCCTGTGTTATTCGGTAGCCTCTCAGCTAAAGCAAACTGACACCTCAGAAAACAATTCAAAAAAAAAGAGCATCAGATTAGACGTTGTAAGTCAATAAAGTTGAACAGTGAGTAGCTGACAACACTACAAAATCTTGCCTATTGCAAAACGTCACAGCTGAATGAATGGATGGGGCTTTCATACCCCATTGAAGCATGCACAAGCTTCAAACTACTGGCATGTGTCAAGACGCTGCAAAACCCAACATTTATAAAAGATACATCTGGTGTGCATTTATGGGGAGCAGAGTGAGGTCTTGTTTAAATTGCACACATGAATTTGATGTGGAGAGTGGGCAATACCCTATGCCTCACAGTAAAACCGTGTTTTAACCTAAACTCCTCCATCTATAATGCATGCCATGAGGTGTGAAGACCTCTTGCACATCGAAAAGCAAGAGTATAAATTATGAATCAAGGCACAGGTGGAGTCCTGAAGGCCAAACAGAGTTCTCAGTTCAGTGCTGATTTTTCTAGGTTTTGGTTCTTTCAAATGATATTTATGGGATAAAAAAAATGTATTGTAAATTCTATATTGTAACCAATTTGAGCAACTCTGTTATAGTTTGACTTGGTTTCACAAAAGTTGCTTTTAATTTCTGCTTTTATCAGGCTGCGATTCTTCTTTTCCCAAAATCATTTGGCAAAAAAATTACATTTACCAGCAACTCATCTAACATGGTCAAACACCAGCAAGACTGACATGTCCAAATGGTGACTTTAAATCATCTTTTTCGATCAGAGAAAAACTACACAGGCCTGCATCTGGTTTTATGCTCTTCATGGCACTGTTTAAAGCATGACATTTTCCTTACCTCAATATTGTGCATGACCTTTCATATTTCCCCTGTAGTTTCAGCAAAAGCGCAATTTTCATTGGCATGTATTGTAATAACTAGCGATGACAAAAATGTGTGTTTCCAATTTAAACCCACTTAGTTTCATTTGGCACCTGCGCTAAACTTTGCTTGGCAGGAGAAATTCAGAAACAGTGACAGCAACGTGGGCACCGGAGGAGTGAGAGCAGACCAAAAGGGCAGCCTCTGCATGGCGATCTTAATTATACATGACTGTTTGGGCTGCGAGCCCTTTTCACCTATACGCACAGCTATTTGCACCACAGCGTGTTTGTGACAGTCACAGCATAGGCCAGCCTCGGGTTAAATAGCTGCTTTTTGTCCCACAAAATAAATAACTTAATGTCTTCCATGCCGCTAGTACAAGGTATGAACAGAATTTCAGGTGTTACCCCTAAGTAGTTTCACAATCTTGAGGCATATTAGGAAAGCAGGGAAGACGTGCGGGGTGTTTCCACATATTTCTGCTCCAAGTGTGAAACAGCTTAAACAATTAAATGCAGCTTTAGCTGCTTCTAATCATCTCCTCAGCAAGCAGGCGGAGGATGCCCGAATGACAAGCTGCGTGCATCCAGCGGTGACAGGTCACCCTTCCTGTACTGCGGCCAGTTCGAGACCACTCAGGAGCCCGGGCGTTATTTCGGAGTAAAAAGCACAAGGCTCTCCTTTCAGGCTGCCTACAGCGCTGCTGTTTGAACCCCATTCCAAGCCTTGGATGCAATGACCAAGAATGATCCACAGAAGGAGTGACCTTGACTCAGACCCCAGTGACAGAGCAGAAAAATCCAAACCAGAAGAGCATGCAGGAGCACTGCTTCTCTTCCTCAGTTTCTTGCAGCGCACCCTCGTACGTCAGTGACCCCAGCTCTTCCAGAGATTTAAATATTTCCTCAGGCACACCATTATGTCAAGTGAGGGTTGTTTAAAGTAAGTCAGCAGGTTGATGCTTCCCTTCTTAAATGTATGAAACCTCAATGTCCAGGTGGACTAGCCCAGTGCCTAAGTGCTTTCTTTCCAAGGGATCCGTCGTGGGATCACAGAGAACTTCCTTAAACCTGACCCCTGGGGAGAGGGAGGCTGTAACAGGTTTTTGCATGAAGAAATGAGCCCAACAAGAGAAGAAGCAAATTTGCCTTTTGGGGGTTGCCCAGCGCTGGCTTAAGTGATTAAACCAGCCCAAGAAAAGATCATTCCAGTTCAAAACTGTGGGTAACAGTGACCACGAGCCAGAAAAATAAGTGACTGTGCTCAAGACCTGCATGGACTACATTAGCCTGTTTTTGTCACTCAGCTCCAGCATATATTTTTCTTGCATAGCCTGCCTGAGATGTAGAAATCATTTATCAAATTTTCTGACATTGGAGAGAAGAGAAGTAAAGGGAAAAAACCAATTACACAAGTACTGGTCTGTTGACATTTAAAATGAGACAATGATGAGCATAAAAAAAAAGGTTAAAAAAAAATCCTGGGCCGGCAACCCAGAGGACCAAAGACAAATCACAAAATAGGATGCAACTAATTAGGCTGAAATGCCAACAATGTTCAGTATATGGTTCAAAGTATCCGTGGTGTCAGACTGCTACCGTGACCCCCAGTTCGACTATGCCAAGGGGAAATGTAGAAAAGGACTGAATCAGATAAGTTAAATACAAATATTTTAAAATGACATTTTAATTTCTACCTCACCATTTTAACATTTTCAAAACTGTTAAATAAGCATGTCGCCTATTCTCAGAGCAGGCCAAATGTCAGATGTTTGTATGTATTATTCAGCTGAACATTTTAAGTACATAATCCTTCTCATTGCTAAACAGGTGGTATTATATTAACAGGTTATTTTCTTAAAAGGAACGGTGAATAGAAAATGGCTGATACTATAAAATGTTATATTACTGAATGTAGAGCCAGTGCTAGTACAGAATTGAACAAAGGTCTGCAGAGAAGGTGAGGGGAACAGGTAGCCACAACCTTCTGCTGTATCTATGACTTCTAACACCCGTTTCAAGGCACTGGGACTCAGAGCCTCACAAGTCATCTACCACAATTTATATTAAGTCACCGTTGTTAAACCAGTCCCTAAAAAACTGGGGTCCAGAAGTTTTAAGACGAGCACGTCAAGGCTAAAACCTGGAAGTCAAACATTGCTTTTTAATATTTCTCCTCTGACCTGTTCAGGCTGAGAAAAGCACCCTCCACCCGTGTTAAACACATAGAAACGTTCCTCTTTATCACTTAAGAAGTGTCTTAAGATAAAGCTGAAGTGCCTCTACACCAATGCATGCAGCGTGGGCAACAAACAGGAGAAGTTGGAGGCCATTTTGCAGCAAGAAAACTATGATATAGTTGCCATTACTTAAACTTGGTGGAATGAATCCCATGATGGGAGTGCAGCTATTGATGGCTACAGGCTGTTCAGAAGGGACAGGCGAGGAAGGAGAGCCAACACGGTAGCCCTGTATGTCCGAGGGTGTTTTGATTGTCTTGAGCTTAATGATGGCGATCAGTGGGCTGAATGTCTACGGGTATGGATGAGGGGGAAGGCCAACAAAGCAGGTATCATGGTGGGAGTCTGTTACAGACCACCAAACCAGGATGAAGAGGCTGATGAAACAGACTATAAGCAGCTGGGAGAAGTCTCACAATCACTAGCCCTTGTTCTCGTGGGGGACTTCAACTTACCAGATGTTTGCTGGAAATATGATACAGCAGCACACAGTCTAGGAGGTTCCTGGATTGTGTGGAAGACAACTTTCTGACACAGCTGGTGAGTGAGCCAGCTAGGGAAGGTGCTCCACAGGACCTTTTGTTTGTGAACAGAGAAGGACTAGTGGGTGATGTGATGGTTGGAGGCTGTCTCGGACATAGTGATCACAAAATGATAGTTTTCAATTTTTGTAGTAAGGAGAGGGGTCAGCAGAACTGCCACCTTGGACTTCAGAGGGCATGCATTGGCCTGTTTAAGAGACTCTGACAGAGCACCTTGGGAGACAGTCCATAAGGGAAAAGGAGTCCAGCAAGGCTGGACATTCTTCAAGAAGGAAATCCTAAAGGTACAGAAGCAGGCCACCCCCACATACTGAAAGATGAGCCAATGGGGAAGAAGATGGGTCTGGCTGAACAGAGAGCTTTGGCTGGAACTTAGGGGGAAAAAAAGAGTTTATGACCTTTGGAAGAAGGAACAAGCCACTCAGGAGGACTACAAGGGCATTGTGAGGTTATGCAGGGAGAAAATTAGAAGGACCAAAGCCCAACTAGAACTTAATCTGGCTACTGCTGTAAAACACAATAAAAAATGTTTCTATAAATATGTTAGCAACAAAAGGAGGGCTAAGGAGACTCTCCATCCTCTATCAGATGCCAAGGGAAACATAGCAACCAATGATGAGGAAAAGGCTGAGGTACTTATTGCCTTCTTTGCCTCAGGCTTTAATAGTAAGACCAGTTGTCCTCTGGGTACCCAGACCCCTGAGCTGGACACAGGCAGGCAGCAGAAGGAAGCTCCCATAATGCAAGGGGAAATGGTTAGTGACCACTCAGACATGCACACCACTTAGACATACACAAGCCTATGGGTCCAAATGGGCTCCACCCAAGGGTACTGAGGAAGCTGGCAGAAGTGCTCACCACACCACTTCCCATCGTTTATCAGCAGTCCTGGCTAACCAGGGGTGTCTCAGTTGACTGGGAGTTAGCAAATGTGACATTTATCTACAAAAAGGCGTGGAAGGAGGGTCTGGGGAACTACAGGCCTGTCAGTCTGACCTTGGTGCCTGGGAAGGTTATGGAGCAGACTGTCTTGAGTGCCATCACATGGCATGTACAAAACAACCATGATCAGGCCCAGTCAGCATGGCTTCATAAAAGGCAAGTCCCACTTGAGGAGCTTGATCTCCTTCTCTGACAAGGTGACCCACTTAGCGGATGAGGGAAAGGCTACGGATGTTGTCTACCTAGACTTTAGTAAAACCTTTGACACCATTTACCACAGCATTCTCCTGCAGAAATTGGCTGCTCATGGCTTGGACAGGCATACCCTTTGCTGGGTGAAAAACTGTCTGGAAGGCCGGGCCCAAAGAGTTGTGGCAAATGGAGTTAATTCCAGTTGGTGGCTGGTCACAAGTGGTGTTCCCCAGGGCTCAGTATTGGGGCTGGTTCACTTTAATATCTTTATCAACAATCTGAATGAGGGGATCTCATTCAGTAAGTTTGTAGATGACACCAAGTTGGGCAGGAGTGTTGATCTGCTTGAGGGAGGATGGCTCTACAGAGGGATTGGGACATGCTGGCTGGATGGACCAAGGCCAATGGTATGAGACTCAACAAGGCCAATTGCTGGGTCCTGCACTTGGGTCACAACAACCTCATGCAATGCTATAGGTTTGGGGAAGAGTATCTGGAAAGCTGCCCAGCTGAAATGGACCTGGGGTTGCTGGTCAACAGCCAGCTGAATGTGAGCCAGCAGTGTGCCCAGGTGGCCAAGAAAGCCAATAGCATCCTGGTTTGTATCAGGAATAGTGTGGCCAGCAGGACCACAGTGCTATGTTGTACTTAGCACTGGAGAGGCCCCACCTTGAATACTGTGTTCAGTTTTGGGGCCCCTCACTACAAGAAAGCCATTGAGGTGCTGGAGTGTGTCCAGAGAAGGGCAACGAAGCTGGTGAGGGGGTCTAGAGCACAAGTCTTATGAGGAGCAGCTGAGGGAACTGGAGTTATTTAGCCTGGAGGAAAGGAGGCTGAGGGGAGACCTTATCACTCTCTACAACTATCTGAAAGGAGGTTGTAGCGAGGTGGGGTTTGGTCTCTTCTCCCAAGTAGCAAGAGACAAGAACAAGAGGAAATGGCCTCAAGGTGCACCAGGATGGATATTAGGAAGCATTTCTTCACCAAAAGGGTTATCAAGCATCTGAACAGGCTGCCCAGGGAAGTGGCTGAGTCACCATCCCTGGAGGCATTTAAAAGACAGGGAGACAGTGCTGAGAGACATGGTTTAGTAGTAACTTAGCAGTGCTAGGTTAATGGTTGGATTTGATGATCTTAAAGGTCTTTTGCAACCTAACCGACTCTTTGATTCTATTCTAAATGAAATGAAGTGATTTTATGCCATGATAAAAATACTCACCTTGGAAAGTATATAGTTGAGCTATGTATATGGAACTATACATACCTGAAAAACAAACTTCTATAGGCAAATGATTCTTTTGTAAGATCTACATGGCAGAGTACATCTTTACTGTGTCTCATCCATGATACTGAGTACTTTGCAGGACTTAAAAATTAAAACCAGATAACAGATCTAAAAGAGAAAGGTTTGCAACCAAGTTTCCCAGATTCTTTGTAGCCCATGTTTTACCTTTGGTTTTCAGTGTTGCTGTGTGTTGAGTTTTGTTGCTCGTGTTTCGGTGACGATTATTTGAGGGAAGAAGTAGACCTGAAAAAAGAAAATTAGTGGAGCAGTATGCCGTCAGGAACCCAGCCTTCCGACTTTCAGGAGGAATGTGAATTAGGCAGCCACAGAAAGGAAATGATATATAGCCCATAGCATATTCCAAACGTGCTTCCCAAACTTTGCTTTTAGAACTAGCACTTGTTTATGTTTCATACAGAATTTGTAACAGGATTGACAACCTCTGGGGTTTTGAAGCTTAAGAAGCTGCTAGCATTTTTTCTGACTGATGAAAATCTGCAGACTGATTCTGCTTTATCTGAATACCAGCAAACCCACAACATCACTTCAGGCATTGCCTAGGTTTTTGTTGTTGTTGTTGTTATTGCTTGTCACATCAAATAAAAATCAAAATCCATGAATTTGATAAAGTTACTCTTCCTTTTGTGAACATGAGGTTAACACACAGTGAGCTCTGGAAAGAAAATGAAATGCTTTGTCCATCATTCAAGGTATTGGCTGCAGCTGTACTGTGTAAAAGCATCTTGCAAAAGCAATATTCTCAGCTGCTTTTGAAGCACAAACAACCAAGCAGCTACTAATGAATAGGCGTGTTTATGATTTCTTCTCCTAAGCAAGGCCCCAACAAGACACTGCTTTGAGTCGCATTTTCCCCCTCAAATGCCACAACTCTTAATAAACATGCCAGCTTTCATACTCGGGGTGCTACCATGTGACTGGTACACCAAACTCCTCTGAAATAATTTTTCACAGATGCTTGGTATAGTTGTATCGACAGGAACAGAGTCCTGCTGTGCCATCTGTGTAAAATTTGCCAACTTAACTTAGACTATCTTATTACCTCCTCTTTTTCAACGCTTTCCCATGCTTAGGTTTGAAATAACTTACTGAACTGAAACATCCATAGAAAGCAAGTTGCAACCGCCCTCAGTGCCCTCAGATAACAAACTAAGTAAAACAGGCAAACTTAACCTGATGGACTTGATCTTCATACTTTCTTGCTCCTTCTGCAAAAATAAAAGGCTTCTACATTTTTATGATGTTCTCCATTGGTGCATAATCTGGACCTATGATACGAAATTCATTGTCACAGCTATCATTTTAACAGCTGAATAAACGTGCACATGACTACCAGCAAAATGAAGAAATGACTGCATGACGTGCTATGCTTAATCTAGTGCTAAAGATCCCTGTGCTACCAGTCTTCACAGCTTGTATCACTCTGCTGGCTACAGTAAGCTAATACAACTCTAACAGCAAGTATTAAAATCACACCCTCATTATTTTGTATGAATATAATTTGCGATTTTTTCATCAGTTGTGGACGCAGTGTATCAATACCGAAACCGCAGTCCCGGTTGTTTATCTGCAAGACCAGGCTTGCATGCTGGGGGTTGAAAAGGTGAGGTCCCAGCGACTCTCAGCAGCGCAGTCTGACCCCTTGGTCAGATCTGATTACCGGTGTTCCAGGAGGTCAGGCATCCCTCTTCCATTGCTATCAGTATCCTCAAGACCGCTCTGATACTTACAATACTTGGCTTAACAGTACAAAAATACTTGGTGATATCATCATTATTATTATTTTAATATCCAATGTTAAAGGTTCAAACCATAGCACCCATCAGTTATTACTACTGTACCTTCAGCATGCAGTTTCCCCTTAATATCTCAATTGGTGAGATAGTACCCCTACTTTTTTGTTAAGAACTTTAAGATCTGCAGACCAAAAAAAGCCGTGTAACACACAAGCGTGATTAGCCAAGATTTTTAGAAGCAGCAAAATACCATTGGAATTACAAAGGACATCAGCATTTAACGTTTGTACTGTATAAACAGCAATTAATAATAAAACACATTAATCTTTGTGTTTCTCAAATTATATTTAAGAAACTGAAATGATCATTCAATGGAGAAAAACTTCCAATATAATACAGTATAACTGCATTATTTTAACCTACATGCCTCATAAACATGAAAACGCTCTTCACATCAACCCATCAAACAAGAACCTGCACCACCCAAGGAATTTTTATATTGTTAAGTTTTATTTTATAATACAGTGTTGGGCACTTAATGGTAATGTGGAATTCACCAAAAACTTCTACTGACGCCACAAACTTGGAAGAAAAAAACCCAACAAAACACACCACACATGACAGCTCATTTACCACATCTACACAGTGCACTACTGACAGTAGTCTAAGGTCTGAATTACAGTTCTTGAGATGAATTTGAACAGTAGTCCAGAGGGTGCAAAAGCATGGTGTAAATTTTTAGATTTATTTCTAAGTTTTATTAAAGGTCAGCAACTAACTAAATTTTTAAAACTGTTAGGACAATGCTGTTTGGTTTTTAAATCTCTGAAATTATGAAAATGATCAATAAAACCTCAAAACATCCTGTACTTTATGCCCTTCCTATGACTATTAAATGCTTACCCCGAGGACATTATCAGGAATCATTTTCAAAGGTCACTAAAAAAAACATTCGGAAAAAAAATTAGAAGCATTGGGATACATAATGTTGTTTTTTTTCGTTGAGGCATTTATCATCGTATCTGCCACAGATCTAAAAATAACAAACACAAATTGTCAGTTGGCTAAATGTGTAAGCATTTTAAATTCCTCTTCCTCCTCAAAAATCATGAAGTAATAGACGTGATGTGCTTGTGCGTAAACTGCACCAAGACTAGCCGTTCCACAGTGCTTTATTGCCTCATTCAAGTATATTAATTTAAAGAAGTTCTCAAAGGAAAAGAAAGGTTAAAACAAAATGTACATCAATATACAAAGAAATTAATTTACAAAAAATTAAAAGGATACTGGCAACGTTAGTAGACATTTTAAGTAATGACTTATGATAATTAGGGATGTCACAAACTAAATTCTTAATACATATGGTCATTACCATGAACTCTCACCTCATTGGTGGTACTGAAAAGCAATGTTTAACTCATCTTTTTATCAATGATAAACAAATGATAAACTAAACACCATCAATGCTAATATTTAACCTTACTTCAATTTAATGGGCTTATAGTTTTAAGAATTATCTAGAACTACTGATATGCGAGCATTCACTTCAGCCTTGTTATTTCCATAGAATGTGACATCCGTAATCATTGCCAGTCATTGGAAACATACATTTGCCTCATTAGAATATATTCTTCATGTTTTTATCATACAACCATATTTCAAAGCTACAGGTAATTTTAAAAACTTTTGAAAAATACCATTTCAAGGACCTGCTTGAAAAGCAGATGTGCACTACTAAATTACTTTGAAACAAGGAGAAATATTGCACAAAATTCACTGAAGATTTGCAAGTCAACACATTTCCCTCACACAACCAAGTAGCTCCCTTATTTTTAACAGAAACAGAATGTCAATTCACACAGAATCATAACAAATGTCAACGTGCTTGAACCGAACTTATTTTCAAATGCTAATACTGTTACTGGACTCTAAATATAAATGTTGTTAGTATTGACCTAAGGAATAGTACAAGTTAATTTGAGTACCCTTTACTACAGTAAACCTTGGAGTAACTTCCAACTGTGACACCTGCTTCATACTCCAAGTCAGCAGAAAATGGCAATGGCCCTGCCAACTACATGGATGGTGGATGGCCCTCTACACTAAGGTGGCTGTGGACTCATCAGGCAACTCTACTCAGAAGAAGTTTAGCAGCTTCTAGGGAAAACCTATCAAGTACTTTTGATTGGCCACTGACTAAAACTGTAAAACAGACATTACAAAGCAAATCAAGGAAGGTTTTGCACAAAAAACCATACCATCCCTTTTCCATTCCTTTATTTTCAACCACCCTGAAGATCATGAATTCTAGACCAGCTGTGGTCCATGCCCTTGGGATGAAGTTGAGGATATGTTCTATTCATCAGCTCAGATTCTGTTAACAGGTAAACAATGCTTAGCAAAGACACACATCTAATAGCAGCAAAGAAGTCACTGAAGACAAGTCACATCACCACTCATACTGGTTTTGCTGGTGCATTTATTTCTACATTCACTCTCCACAGATTCACAGCGACACCATGGGAACAGACAGCCTTCACCATCCTGAGCTTCACAATAAGAAAGCTGCTTGCCTCAGGCGTAATTTTATTAGCCACATTTGCTTAGCCTGAAATTTCAGGCTGTTGCAAACATGCTGGCCGGAGTCTCACAGCACCTGGACTAGAGTCTGGCACCAAGAGAGAAGGTGCCAACTTCCTTGGAAATAAAGACCACCCCTGACCTGTCCCAGCGGAGTCAGGGAGGGCAGCGGTCATGGGGCTCCTTTCTGCAGGACAGGGTACTACAGTCAGTATTACGCAGGGGGGGCATTTGCCAAAGGGCCTCGTGCTGGCACTTGGTTTCTTATTGCATGAAATGTTTCTTCAATTAATTACATGCATAGAGAAAAGATTTTTAGATGCTCCTAGCAATTCCATTAGACAGCTGCACCAGTGAAAGATTGTTCTGTAAGACTGAGTATGATTGACTGTAGGTGGAGAAATAGAAGCTGTTTTATAAACCTGGCTTAACTGCTCTTTTGCCTAGACTCGACATCACTTTACAAGAACACGAGGGTGTAAACTAGCTCATTCTAAAACCTGAAAAGACATCTAAAACAGATTTTTGAGATCTAAAACACTCCTCTAACAGATTGGGTGGGATTTTCAAAGGCACCCAGCCTGCGTCTAAAACTCTGGCTGAAGTCTGTGTTACAGTGCCTGAGAGGGGACTTCAGCCAGCGCCGAGAGCTTCCGATGACCCCACCCAAACAGCAGCATTATCACTGAAATGCTCTATGACAACGAAGGGTTCAGTCAACAAGTTCTATGGCAACGTCTACAACTACATTTTTCCTTTAGAACAAGCCTATTTTTCAGAACTACACGATGCCCAAATACGCGGGATGGAAGAGCAAACCACTGCCTACTCTACACAGACGGCCCTCTGCATGCATAGAGGGTGGGTAGGGAACACCTTTGCATCCACAGTACTGTCCTTCCCTGAACATCTGCACTGTTTTTCACACGTTGCACCTCTTCACACATGGATGGGAAGGCTTAGACTGGGGACAACATATTATCCATTCTGCAAATCCCTCAGAGGGTTCATTCCGTAGGCAATACTACTTTTGCCTACATGGCTGGGTTGGAATCACTACAATTGAGCTAGAACATTAAACAATATCCTGAAATCTGGATTTCCTCAGTTATTATTCCTCCTGAGGACTCCCAGGCTCTGCTTCGCTACACCCCACTGGAACAATCCAGGAATCTCTTTCTCTTTCTACTGCCCTTACTTTTTTCCTCCCAAACCAGATGACTGATACGGCTCACTTCAGGCAGACATCTATGCAAAATGAACTCGAAGATGGTAAATTCAAGTCCTAGTTTGACTTTCTACATCAGAAATTTGTTCCCATGTGTAAGTAACATTACAAAGCTTAATCAAATAACCTGGTATCTCCCTTAAACAGAAGAAATGGGAAGATTCTTGAGATCCTGAAGACAAGAGATGGCTCTGAAGAAGACCACAGGAGCTCTGACTTAGCAGAATTCAGTTCTCACCAGTAACTGGTGATAAACGATGGTTTTCAAAGACATTAGAAGGATTTCCACAAATAAAAAGCATACAAGTATAAAACTTGTAAAAAGTACTGGACCTGGACAATTTACCTTAATATAGAACCCAATGTGGTAATAAAAATATTGTATATGTAGCCAATAAACAGTTTTGTATTATCACAAGGACAGAGAACAACAGCGTTGAACCGGAAATATCAGTTTGGACTCATCTATTTGGTAACTGGTAATTCTGTTTAAATAAGGCACAAGTATTAGCCTTTTCAAAAGATCACTGACAGTAAGTGGAAAAGATTCTGTAATATTACAGAGTTTAAAATGTACCTGCAGTTAAATTCAACAAAGATATAAGACTGAGTTATTTTTGAACCCACACAAGGTTCAAAATCAAAAAAGACATGCTATTTAGTGACTGTAAACACTCTATGGGCTTTATAAATAGTAAGGAAACAATGTGGCATATGCACAGTAACTAACGTTTTGACTGAAATAAAAATAATTCTAAGTTGAATTTTACTTTCCATCTTTTAGTTCATCTATTTACTTCTTTTCAGCCTGCATTTTCACTCAATGAAACAGTGAATTATTAGTACAATGCCTCAATTTTGAAAGGTCCTACTATTAAACTTTCAATTTTAGGATCCTTATAGTAAGGATCCATATTTCTTCACAAAGGTGAGAAAGGGACAATCTGTGTGATAATAGGCGTTCAGTGCCTAACTCTCATGTAACACCAGTAAGATTTATTCTGTCAGAGGCATTTTTGAAAACCATTTTCTGGCAGCATTCCTGGACTTACGTGTTTGATGATTTTGAAAGTTATGATGGTCATAATTTCTGATTTTTTTCTATTTTATTTCTCCTTAAGACATTAATACTGTTTTTCATCTTTAATAACAGCAAAGAAGAATGCTCTCTACTGAGTCACTAACACCACCTCTAAACAAGTATCCGTGAGGTTGCTCTGCAGCTTTCGCATCTGAACAGCACCTGAGCCACCTGGTCTGACCCACCTGGAAAGTTTAGAGTGAAGATGTTAAATAGTTTTTATGATACTTTTGGTTTTTAATAGTGCAAATTATTTTGCCAAATAACATTTTTATGTTATAAAAAAAAATCCACAACGTATCATGTTGATACACAGGAGGAAACCAAAGAATAGACAAATACTTTTGAGTACAGATCTCTGGACATAAAACCTCTAACTCCGGAATACTGAGATTCTCCAGCAATGCAGATTGCAGATGCCCTCAGCAATGTTCACGCTCTAATCGGTCACAGATATTTCTGCAAGATTTGCACTTTTACAACCTTTTACCTCCATTGCACTGATTAAAAAAAAATAGTTCTGGAGGCTCAGCCTCAATGACAAGTACTGGCTCATTCTGGAACAAGCTGAAACTTTTGCATTAACAAAGACAAGGTCTCACTGCTGCAGCTCTGGTAAAGCATCAAACATTGCTTTACTTCAAGCCTCAAACTGTAATGATATGGATCCATTCCCTTAGGTGAGCTGCCTTGTAACAAAGCAGTCAAAAAGCTCTTTCCATTTGTGTTAGCTAGAAGGAAAATTCATTCATAAATCTCAATGTGGCAACTGATATCAAACTCATCTACAAACTACTATTGAGATATTAAAGTGCAATCTGATCCAAATATTGACCTCATGAACGTGCTCACTCAGGCCTATACTGAGATTAAGACTAAACATTCATGCCAAAGACAGAAAGAAAAAAGGTTTCTGACATGAGTTTAGAAGAGGAGAGCATTACTCTCATTTTATACCCAGGTGTTACTTCTACCAAGTGCATCACAAATACCCTTCAAAGTTGACAATTCCAATTTGCTGAAACTTACTTCACACCTTTCCTGTCCTGAGCTACTGTGGAGTACAATGTATGTATGGTAAGGTGGAGAGGTAGAAAAAGAAAAGGGGAGGAAAATTAAAGAATAAAAAAAAAAAAAAGGAAAGAACTGCTCTATGTAGCAGCAAGAATTTTCAGACTTTAGATATCCAAACATTCCTCAGGAATGCTGCCAGAAGGAGGACAAACGCTTGTTCTAAATATGATATACATTGAGTCCATTTATTCTCCTTCACTGAATTTAGAAAGAGATTTTTGGTTGTTCAACTTGGCTAAAATGAGAGTTGGATACAGGCAGTCTCAAGCTGAATCTGTAATTTTAGTTTTCTAGTGTTACAAGTAATTTTCAGTCATGACTCTAATAATTTAATTAAATATGACTTCTAAGTAACAGTAATTCAATCTACCTTCAAAAAGGTAGCTACTAAAAGTGGAAAGAAAATAGTTCAGAAGAGGCACAAATTAGTTTTCAAACACTATTAAAATTTAGAAAATAAAAAATAACAGAAATCTGTCAATTCCACTTACATTTTCCTTTCTAAAAATTTTTAGGTGAAATAGTCTACCTAGGGAAACCGGATAATACGTCTTTAAAGTGTCTTAGTTGTAAACAGAAGTTAATAAACGTCACATTATAATTCAGCACTTCATGTACTTTACAGAAGAGAGAAAAGCATGCGGTATCTTTTCAAAGTCTGGAAGACAGGGCCACAGTTTTAGTTTGGAGTATGTTCCAAGTTATATTGACATGAAATTCCTTAATCTAAAAAAAGTCTCCTTTCCCCCCCGCTTTGCTGAAGCAAATTCTTGCCATGGAAAATCATTATTGCTGTTTTGTAGATTTGCATTCATCTTCTAAGATAGTTAAACCTCTTCTCAAAAGATTAAGGCAATTATTATCGATTACAAATATTAACATTTGTACATTTCAGACAAATCAGACCGCTCAGTTAATTTCATGCTTAATGGGATTAATATAGTACCTTTAAAACCTGGTTACCTGTTAGGTGATACCCTTCCTGCTGCTCAGAGGAAGCAAATGCTAGGAAGCACCATACACCTGCTGTATTTTTAACACAAAGACTAACTAGTACCTGATTTAAGAGTGCATTCATATATTTAGTTCCATTTTGTGGACCTAACTACAGCCAACAAATGAACTGGGTAAACATAGAAGCAGATGTCCCAATGGCAGAAAATGTATACTCAACTGAAGAGAATTATTTTTATAATTGAAGATCGCTTATTCCTTTTTAATCTTTTGGTTATCATGTTATATGGAGTTATATGGAATCCTGAGTAGTCTCCCTTTAACTTCTGACGGGAGCAAAGTTTCTCTTCTCATAGTTTTCTTACGTTTTATTTCCACTGCTACTGCTGGATAAGCTATCCTTTGAAATATTTAAACCATAGTGAAAAGCAGAACTCAGTTTACATAATGATACCACTTCTTGAAGAAGCCCACCCTCTTCTGGAGTTTCATTTCCTTTCTTCCCATCTTTCTCCCAAGGGACCAGAATGGATGGATGTTGAGCAAGACTTGCTGGAAGCTGATCTTCTGAGGTATTGCTTAGTGTTTCATTCTGCTTTGCATACTTGTAGGAAGAATAGCCTGCTTTGAAACTTTCTAGAGAAGCAAACTGGGCACTTGATCGTACTGGAGATGGAGATGTCATACTAGTGGTGTCCATCTTGTCAGTAATAAAGGTTTTGTCACTGCTTGCTTCTTCCAGCCTCAAGAGAGATTCTCTATGGCCACCTGAAGAACCTTGCTTTCTTGGCGACGGAGGGAGCTGCTTCCCGTGGAGGACGCTGTCATCCTGACCAAGATTCCACTCTGCTTGATCATTAGCACTGCTGCAGAGCAGGGTAAGGTTGCTCTCACTAGGTGCATTCGACTTGTTCTGAAAGAGAAAACGTGTTTATAATTAATGTCACAAGAAACATCCTACACTGGCACTTTTGAAGCAAAAATACTCTAATGGATTTTGTGTATTCCTAAATCACGGACCCCCTTTGGGGTTCAACGTTACAAAACAACAATCTGAGAAACAATGTAAGAACAAGCACTGTTACACTTCCTCTCCAGATCCCTCTGTCTCTTATCCTAAGGACCCCCTTTTGTACAAAGGAAGGATTTCTGTCTCCCCTGTCCATTCAGTCTTTGCACAAGCAGTTTTGACAGTGAACAAAGACACATTTTGCTGGTTTGTACCCATAATATGAGAAGGAGCTGTACTAAAACTAAAACCAGATGGCATTTCCTCTTTGCTTCAGTAATTAATTATACCAACTTTCAATATTAAATTTTTTAGCCAAACAAACAAAAATGGGCATTTTATTAATGTGACCCCTGTGTGACACTCATAATATAAAATTTTACAAGCTTTTTAAACATTTGCATCAGAATTTGCTGTTCCAGTAACAAATCTTCTACTATAGGATCCCCTTCAGCAAAAGTAAATTTCGGACAGCTGATAGGAGCTGGAATTCAAAAATGCTATCATTTTTCAGCTAATATCACAGCAGTGACTTGATGAGGGTTTTAAAGTTGTAGGAAAGCAGTTTGTTTACACTACAGGTCCTGCACAATTTTACCTAGAAAAGGATCAAGGAGCCCTCTTAGAAAGCTCTGGAGTACTATTCTGGCAGTATTTCAGGTGCAATTACCGCATGGATCCCATGACTTAATCAAGATGGAAAAATCACCATATTGCTATGACTAGTTTAAGGATGCAAGGTGAAAACAGAAGTAAATACCTTCTAAACAGCACAAAAAAAAAAAAAAGACTAAACCCAGCTTTGGGAATACCAGATAAATACAATATTAAACTGTTTCATTATGTAAATTATCAAATTATTCACAGCTATATACGTGTTTACTTTTAGAAGGGAAAAAACCTGTTTCAAGATGACTTGGTAAATGGGACAAAGGTGTAACCAATCTCTTGGCTGATGAAAAGCCATCATGCAGTGGCCAGCATGGGTGTACTGTTGCATACTCCTAGGAAGACGCACCAGCAATTCTAAGGACCATGCTGCAGTGTCTGAGCTGCATGTTGTTGATGCCACAAGTGCAGGATTCTACTATAAAAGGACTGGAGTTGTTTTTCAAATGAAAGCACAGGACTAACCGCAGCCTTGTAATCAATGTCATCCATTGACTTAAAGAAATCCAGGCTCTTTGCTCCTGAGAGCTTTCCTTGATCTGAACTGTGTGTGCTCAGCGTGTCCAAAATCTCCCCAAGCAAGTCCATTTCTCCTTGATGCTGAGGAGGTATTCCAGTTTCAGCAGAATCATCACTATCATAAAAGTAAGCAGAAGTTTCTTCACTGTCTTCTGATGATAACCTGAAAACAAAAACTTTTCTATCAGCTAGGAACATAAAAGCCATTTCATTACAGACATTTCTGAAAGTAAGTAGGAGAATGCGTTCCAAGACTTTTGAAAGGGAACATTTCTTTCTTTCTTGTCAAGAATTTTCCTAAACATAGATGTAAGATATCTATGGAGATGCTGTTACCATCAGTTGGTTCTCCTGGCTCCTGGCTCTTCCCCAACCACTATTTCAAGTCACCCTTAATATGACTTCCCAAATCTTCCCTCCAGATCTTACAGTTATTCCAAAATTGGTTCCTCTCTTCCCTTGTCTACACCTTGTATTTAAGTCAGTGTCGCTACACCTCTCCAGCTGACCTAGCCACATATTTGTTCTAGTGGCAAGACTCTCATACTGCAACTCTTCTTCTGTCAGATGACCAGATTTACTGGAGTGCTGCCTACCTGCAAGAACTTTGTCTCTTTCATTCATTGCAATACTGTTACCTTTGCAACCCCCATGCTACTGTGGTCTTTCCCTACCTCTGTCTATCCAGAACACTACTATAAAGGGTATTTCCACGGTTCACTGTTTTGAACACTTCAGTAGTTCCCTCTTCCCTACTGCATCATGTTTAAACTGCTTTTTACTTTGCTTTCAAGATCCTTCATGGTTTATATCCGTATGTTCATTATCAAAAATCGTCTCCTGCATTCAATCAGAGTATGCCTCATTGCAGCTTAAACCTCACGTTAGGATTTTCCTTTAATTTACACATAGGAAGTTCTTGATAGAAAACTCACAAGGTAACATTTCTCTTTTAGGCCCTTCAGAAAAGTTTCCATTGTCACGACCACAACACAAGACTTAAAAAGTACATCAGCTGAGGTCACGGCCCACCATGTTGACAAATATTATGCTGCTGCTTCTTTGTGTATGTAGTCTATCTTTTTATCTTAATTCTGTAAAGACTGAGGATTATGTCAAGCTCTTTTAGACTATAAATAATGAAAATATATAATAGCCTATACTTCTTTTTAAAAGCAGATTTAATCCTAAACCACTTGACCTCATTCAGATCAAGAATCAAACTAGCTGCCTGGACAGGAGAACAATGCATCACTTGCACTCAACTCTGCTGAGTAACACTAGTTACCCTTTCTCTCACACATACACGCGCATCCAACCAGGCTCCTTACTTGCTTGTTCTCTCGATTTCATCGTCATCATCTTCATCCAAGGCAAAATCCTGGTTACTGAGACGCTGGTTGAAACGAGTCTGGAGAAAAGAAAATCAACATTATCATTTTTGTGGGTTTGGTTTTTTTTTTTTCTATTTCAGCATTACTTATTTGGAGTCTAGCTGCCACTTCACTCATTAAGACTTCCTGAACACTCAATGAGAAAAACCACATATCGATCAAGTCTTCTAAAAGTTGTTTTAAGAGGATGTGAAGTCCTCAAGCATCACCAATTAAAGAGAAAGAGAACCATTTTTCTTCATGGCCTATGGAGTGCCTTATTATTTATGCAAAACGTGGAGTGCCTTATTATTTATGCAAAGCCTTGATTAGCAGAAGACTGGCTGTTGGAGGAAAAGCATCATTCAAGTTTACTACCTACCCTTTCTTGCAAGTATATCATAAAAGCATTGTGATTTACTCATTTTTGATAGAAATACTTGCCAAGTTTTGGTTGATGTGGCTTACTGAGCAAGAAGAAAACTGGATTTTTGAGGTAGCCAATACAAAAGAAGTCATCTCTTTATATTGCTATATTTATGTCAGGGTGTTAAACAGAATTGCAGAATAAGTAGTATGCCAGCTTGAAAACTGCACTAAGAATGCTTTTGTGCAGGATAATTTACTGTAAATTACAGTTAACTCCAAGTTAGCGTACACTCAGAGCATCCCATGGGGAGCTTGTGTAGAGTAGCTGGTGTGCTGAAAATTCACTCACTACCATACCTGTTCACTAACCTGTTATATTACATTATTATTTAGCAAACATAACCAGGCTAAAGATTTCTACTATACTTCTCTCTCTCTATCTAAAATTCTCTATCTTGACTAGAACATTTAATTCAGGAATTTTAGTCGCTTGTGCTTCACAAATGACCGTGTTAAGGTCTGTGCATCAAAAACCTAAGAAGTTTAACTACGCAGGCAATCAATCCACTGAAGAGATTCTGAACCTTGGAAAACTGGCCATAATTTAAAGACATATGGATAGAATTTGTGCAAAGGGAGAACAGTGTTAGCTAACTTTAAAGAAAATCATACGCAAGTAAAAAGAAGTCCTACTGCCCACATCTCATCATGCAGTTCACCAAATGCCTAAACCTACAACAAGCCCCTAATGGGGAAGAAATATGGCCTTGATTTCAGACTACAAGAAGCTTGGAAATCTTGTACTATGAGGATTTCAGTACGTCACCTATTACAGATGTTGTCAGTGTTCTACATGTACCAGGACACTCTGTAACTTCTTTCCCATCATCATTGTGAGGAACGTCTCAACGTTCACTCTTTACAGACTGACACATTTTCTCTTGTTCAACAAGAGAGGATTCAATTAAACCAGCATGTTTTATCTAAAACTTTCCATAGTTCTTCACCCACAAAGAGGAAACATGTGGTTCTTAATGTGTTAAGCCAAGTAACAGTTGATAGAAAACGAGAGAAATATTAGAGTATTAAAAACTATGAAAGAACCCAAAGAACCCAAACTAAGCTTCACACTGAGTAAAAATCATAGGATGGAATGCAGAGAAACAAATTATTGATATTCCTAACTCTTTCCCAGTTTTGTGAGTTCCTTGTGTCATTCCCATTAGCGTTGTAACCAATCGTATCCCTGGTTGTAACCAGAGGGAGGTTAACTACTCTGTCTTAACCGATGTTATTAATTGGTTATCTTACTGATTACTGCCACAACCACAGTCACTGTGTTCAGTTTAAAAGTCGCTGCTTTAAGTATTTATCTTGATTGGGACAATTAAAATACTTGGTTTCTGTAACACTGGTAATTCACTACTTCCCCAAGAAAATTCTGACATAACATTCATTGTAATTACTGGAACAGGCTGCCCAGAGAGGTGGTGGAGTCTCCTTCTCCAGAGATATTAAAAATCCACCTGGATGCAGTCCTGTCCCAACTGCTCTAGGTGAACCTAGGGGTTGGACTGGCTGATCTCTAGAGGACCCTTCCAACCCCGGCCATTCTGTGATTTTGTGAAGGTCTAACTCTTGGAAGGCAAAACCCCATCTGTCTCACTTTTTTGGAATTTGCATAAGAATTAGACACCACCATCACATTTACTTTTACTAACGTAAAGACCAGATTTCACAGGAAAGAAGGTTCTTTAACAATGTTGAGAAATTTCAGAAGATAAAACTAAAACCAACACTTATTCATCTCTAGACGGATTAATCCTGTCAATGGAATAAAACCCCACAAGATAACACTCACTAATTTGCCGACATAATAAATAATATTTCAAAGAGCATAGATAGCAAGTTTCAAAACCAAAACCAAACAAAAAGAAAAAAAAAAAGAAAAAAAAAAGAAAGGTTGTGTCTTTGAAAAACAGGAACTGAATAAAATTAAATAGAATCAGCAAACACCACAGGCATAGTAGTGGCCCCTTAGAGCATCTACAAATAGTATTACGCAAGTGTGTTAGTAAAAGCAAGAATAATGTCATAATGATATAAAATAGAGCATATGTTGATAAACCTAAAAAAAATCCAACACACAAACAAACAAAAACAACCCCCACCAAACCAAAAACTTCGAGTTCCTGATGGTCAGACTCTCTCTTTGAAAAAATAGTTTTGTTATCAATTTAAATGTTTAGGTTACAAAATTATACAGGAAAACTTTCAAAAAGTAAAGCAAATAAAATGGACTATACATACAAAGAAAAAAAAAGCAAAAGGGGAAGGAAAGGAAAATATCTGGCTGTAAATAACAACATTCTCCAGAGTTTACAGCTCTGTGAGCGAGCCATGGAGACAACAAGCAACACATGTTTTTGAATAGGTGACTTTCCTCTAGGAGCTGTAATAAAAAAGACTGGAAGGGAGGGGTACGTCCAGACTACTTTGCAAAGAAAGAGAAAGAAAGAAAGAAACTCTTAATAAATTCCAAAAGGAGAACCATAAATCTTTTTCAATGCTCCACTACGCGAAGTGACATAGTATGTGCACCTGCAAAAGCTGTCAAAGTCATTTAAGAAGTCTTTCCATTACTGATGTACCCTGCTGTTTGCAGTTATTTAAGCTTTTAATTTCTGTCTTTTCTGCATTTTGAAGTGTGTAACCTTTTTTATACCTTTTTATGAAAAAAGGACAGACTTCTGTTTCCTTCCTGATCAGCATTCTAATAACAACCAGACCATTTAAATTTATTACCGCAAGAAATGATACGGTAACACTCCTTTCTTGCCGCACCAGAACTTTATAAAGTCTTAATAGACTGCTGTCATGGTTTTTTCTATAAAATAAAGCAACAAACTTCTTTAAAGTACTCGATTGTTTTTCTTCTTCCAACTAGTTCTGCTTACATAATAAATCAATTTTTTTAATCTATCTCCTTCATATCTAAACAGGATTCAACTTTTTTTTCATCTTCAGGCACACTGCTCTGCAAGAACCCATCTCTCATCTTCCTCAAAATATAAGAGAGTTCACACACTTAAACACAACAAGCTCATGCCCTGCACAAGACACTGTTGAACCATGAAGCCTGTGCGTAAAGTACAGCAAAGGACCCCACTTGAAAATTTAATTCTGCAAGTGGTCTGCTACCTATACAGTTGCAGTAAATGCTGGTCACTGAAACCAGAAAACAAAGGTGCTGACCGTAAAAACTGGTAGAACCAAACAAAGTGAGAATAGGTCCTTAAACTATTCTCTTCTGCTTGCTATTAGCCTCACAAAAAGTACTACTTTGGCACAAAAATGTAGACAAAATGCATGAATACTAAAGGATTTAAATGTAAGATGGTTACATTCTTGATTGGGCATGAAAGTCAATCTTTGAAATGTCAACTTTTAATTTAATGCTAGACCTTTCAGAAGAACAGCTTTCTGGAATGAGTGCTTATGGATCGATACTAAGGCAGGAAGTTTAACAAGGCTGCTGCTATTAATTGTCCTCAAAGTGAGAAACAAATACTCTTTTGATAAATGGCAGCACACATATAATTTCACATTTACTGGCTACTCAATACATCAACACGTATAAAGTTTCAAGAAAAGAAAAATATCTACTGTGGTTTAAATCTATGAAGTACTGTGTCCTGTTTCTTAAAAATTTAAAGATTATTCATTCAATACAAGAAAGCAAAATAAATACAAGTCCCCTATTATTTACGATGCAGTATTTTATTTTACCTATCCTCCTTTACAGCCCAATCACAGGCATAATTATGGCTTCACCTCCAGTAGGGAAGCAAAAGATCCCTCAATCAAACTTTCTAGTTAAGGGCAACCCGTTGCCTTCCTTTCCGGTTAAAGACTGTGACCTAAAGCAATGGATAATGAAATCACACGAAAGTACTTCACATTACACTCCAAAATAGCTGAGACTGATGGGGGGAAGAGGGAAAGAAGAGTGATAGAGAAGTACAGTTTCTAAACTTTCTCTTCATCAATGCCCTTCTTTTTCTGGGACATGGTACAACCAACCACAAACTTAAAGTAATGCTAGGGATACCAACTGGCTACGTGGACAACAGACCAGGATAGATACAAGCAGTAATTCTAGATTAATTTCTAGAAATGATTCCTTACAAAAAAAAAAAATTACTTTTGTGTTTTTACTCACAGAAGGTAACACAAAGTAATGATGCCTCACAAAAATAATGCTGTGATATCAGAAAAGTTGTCCTGGATATAAACTAAATGGATATTATCTAAGATACCATATTTGCTTTTTAATTTTTTTTAAAATTATTATAACAACACAGGAGTCATGGATAATTTATTATCTTAAATAAAAAAACCCCCTTCATCCTTCGTAGGATAGAAACATCCTCTGCTTTAACAGATTCAGACATACAGATAATGCACTTGAAAGAACACAAAGTGGTTGGAAACATCCACTACTTTATGCCATGAAATGAAAATGCCATCAATTCTGAGATCCTCTTAACTAAAATAATAGGGAAAGACAGATACACAAAAAAAGTAGGTTCCTGATGACAGAAAGAAATCCTTTTCTGCAAGAGCATTAAATCCCCCAAAATCTGTTCAGAGACAGACAACCAGAACTGTGTAAATAAGAGTATGGGTACAGTACTTTGAAATTATAAGTAAGCTGTAATGCAACAGAGATCTCCGCTGACTTCTGTACAGTTAAAGGAACCATTAATATCTGTGCTGAGGTAAAATTTACTGAAAGCAAGGATGATAAATTTATTTAATCGTGGATAGCACATTATAATTATTCATGTTCTGAATTACTGTGGTGAAAAATTAACAAACTCCAAGCTTCCTACCTTTTATGTATGCTATACTCCTGAACATAGATAATGTTTGAGAACTTTGTAACGCTGTTTTTGATTTTTTAGGATTAATCATGCTTCTGCAAATATTTTTCAGAAATAGTTAGTTACGTTTTCCTCCAAAACAGCAAATAAACTTCCATTTTTCTCTGATGAATCGCAGAGCGCTTTTCCCTCAGGAAGCCTGCACAACCTCCTGTCCCTCTGAATCAGACCGAGCCCCCGCATGCCCACAGTCAGGTGTCACCTCCGCATAGCCAGATCTTGCTCTTTCTTCTCAATGGCGCAGAGGCTATTGTTAACAAAACCGGCTATTTTTGGCTGACACGCTGTGGCACCATCCTACACATCAGCCTACCTGCAAAGAGTGAACCATCCAAAGGCAACCTGGCTTCACATTAATTGGCAACAAGCAGAAGCTTTAGTCTTTTAAAAAAGGACATGGAGATTTTCAGTGCCATTTGCAACAACTAAAGCAAGTAGCTCTTTTCTTTACAGAATTTTTGTGTGGGTGATTTTAGGAATCAGATTCACCAGGCAGAATTTCCAGTTAAAAAAACTAAGTAAAATAGCACTTATTTTCCCTTGTGGATGGTTATTAATGCCCTAGCTTTAGTCAATTATTAGAAGGAAGGGAAACAACAGAATGGAGGGTTGAGGGGGTCACAGTGGAGAGAAGAGCACAAAGATAAGGGGGAACGCATATCAGAAAAGAAAAACTAACCAGTGTTCATATGCACAAAGGCATGTGAATGTCCATATGCACAAAGGCAAGAAAGGGAACATGTTTTTGCGGTAACAGGGTAAGTCAAGAGACCTGGAAGTAACTCGAGTGCATAGTCTGTGACTTTAGTGAATCAGAATTGCTGTAAACCCAGTTCGTCTGGCTGGAACACGCCACCTATTTGATACAATTCCTAAGCAGGTAAAACAGAGATTACTGGTTAAATTGATCTTTCAGTTAAAATGTGCACCATATCCTTAGATCAGCAGAACTATCGCATGGCAAAATCACTGCTGGAAGCGCTGTTTGCAGATCGTGAGTCACTTTTTCCAAAGGAAAACTTACCAAAAACACTCAAGTTAAAATGTACAATGTGAATGTGATCCTAAACATAAACATCATATAGCTCCAGACTTCCAAGACTCAAAACACCAAGTGTCACAGAACTTTAGATGGATAAAACCTGAGCATCACTGAACCCGGATCTATGGACAGCACAAGAACCTATTAGAGGGAAGCTGTGTATGAAGCTTGATAACAGACAGACTAATCACATTTGCAAGGAAAAAAGACTATGTCTTAGAAACAGAAATATTGACTCCAGGCACATCTCTGTCTAAGGCTCCCAACCAGAAGGATTAGCAAGGAGGAGCCCCTCCTCCTGTTTGACACCAGCAGGAGTCTTCTGCTAAACAAAGGTCTTTATCTGCAGGGTGCTGGGGAACATGGATGGCACACGGACTCGGATGCTATTCACTAATTTCAGATATTTTAGAGTCTAAATGAGGAAATAAACAGCAGGAGACAGGCAGCACCACAATGCAATCTAGATTCTAGGTGGGCTGAGTTGCCCTTTGGTCATGCCCCTCTCTCTCCACTTAGCGTGGAAAGAGCCTAGGGTAGCACTGCTGCTAACTTCAGCATTTCAGTAGTGTCTAAAATTAGGTGAGTTGAATCTGGGCTTTTGCATTTAGAGACACCGAGATCCCTGCAGGAAAGGCTTTTCCTGTTTCTTCTACGTCTCCCTCCTTTGGCCTCCAGCCAAACTTTATTCTTTAATTGACCTTCTATATTCTTTTTTTTTCACTCTTTGGTACAGGATTTTATAGAGAGAAAGAAAAGGTTAGGGAACATACAGTACTAGAGCTGAAGTTTTAGACATAAGGTTGTGCTCTGCAAACTTCCAGGCCAGAAGGAAAAAGCAACATGGAAGTTGGGACGCAGCTCCCAGCTGTTGGCTGGTGGTTCTTCCGGCTTTGACCAGGTGGAGCTAAAAACATGACCCATGGAAGACAGAAGATACACAGCAAACAGAAGCAGAAGATGTATCTGTTACATTATGACCACTGCTACATTATTATGTCAATAAATTCTCCTAATGAAAAAAAATAATCAGTTATTTCAATCAACTACTAAGGGCAGAAAGGTTCATCCAGTTCTGAAGGTACTTCGTGAAGTAGCATTTTTCTTTCAGATCCTTCAGAAAAAAGAAACCCTGGTAGACATACCAGTACAGTTCATTTGTTTGTAGAAGACAGACCCTCAGAAAGGCTGCCTTTCTGTTTGTTAAAAACCTGAAATTGGTGAAAGTAATAGCCAGAAAAAGCATCTGCAAACTTTTTGCTTGTCTAAATGTCTCTCTCAGTAGGATAAATCACAGGTAGATGTGATGATGACTTAGACCTGGAACACCAAGCACTCCACTAAATGCCTACAGGGTAACAAAAAATTCCAGAGCCATTTCCTGACCATTACCTTATCTTTCCATTCTCTTTTTTTTTTAATTTCTTTTTTTTTTCCAATTGACATCCTGATAATTAGTGGAGAGATTTCTCAAGTGATGTTTACTGCAAAATTCAAAGAACAGGCAGCCATAAGGTTTACGCTGGTTTACGATTGCAGAATGAATGGCACACCTCTGCTGCAGAGACTTGCAACAGTCCTTCGCTTAAAACCATGGTGAGAAGAGATCGGGGCAGAGAAAAGGAAAGATAATAAAAACACTGAAATTTTTTAAAAAAAATAGGAAAAAAAGGTTTTATATACTGCTTCTTTTTACTTTAAACGTGTTCACTGACTAAATTAAAATCAAGCACTGTCACGCTTAGAGGCACTATCTACTACCTACTTGCAGGGAGGTTGTCTGAGTAATCCTGTAATTCTACCTGTATTTGGTAGTGTATATTCCTGAAAATAAAACTATGCATGATACATGAAAGCACCTAAATGTTTAAGTTGCACAAAATCCAGATAATCTTTCAGTTAAAAAAGATAAAGGAAGTGCTGCTTGATTTCTAAGAGGTCTTCTGTTGTAAAAAGCAAGGTTTATAACAAGGCAAAGGATACATGTGTGCCTGTACTACTTCGGAAAGGTATCAGAGCCACGAGAGGGCACTCTCGTAATCTACAATTTGAATTTTTGCTGCCTGGCTTTTTCGTTTTTAATTAAAAGGAAATCTGACTGTTTTGCAGAATGAAGAGATCTTACTTGACACACCAAGACAAAAGATTTTTCTCTAAATTAAAGGAAGCTAATGATATCTACAATATTTTCAAAATTACACCACATTAGCTAAAGAAACAGAATTTACTAATTGACCAAAGCTTAACTTCAAAACCTATATTTTACAGAAACAAAATGTGATTTACATTTAAAACTAGCAGTTACTGTTTTTTATGACATCTGTCAATTTGTAATATTTTAGTCAATGAGAGTAGAAGATACCTCCAGCTATATAACCAGTATTATCTGTAGATGCTAGGCATAGATGTGACCTCAAGCACATCATCTAAATCCAAAGATAGGTAAAGGCCCTTAATCAGAGCTTCTGTGTTTCTGAAATTATTGTGGGGTTGTCTGCAGGATTTTTTTTTCTTGTTTTTTCTTACAGGGGATCAGTCTCCTTACACAGAATATGTATATTCAGCACTGCATTATCACAAGCATTTCCTCTCCTCTTTTATGTACCCAGAAAAAAAAAAAGTCTTCAGAATAGCCCAGTCTCACCACCTTTTTCAGGTTAGAAGGGTAATCAGTTACTGGAAACCCTTTGTAGCTAATGATTATGTCATTTATTTTACTAGCCATTGTAGGGGTATTGATAAATGGGGCACTCCTGAAGGTAAGGTTATTCTGAACATATCTTGCTGCGTGACACTTGCTATCTTTGTTGAACAGAAGCCAAGTATACTCACCGCAAGCTAAATTACATATTGTCTAGTTACTAGGATATGCTACAATAAAAGTGTAAAAGCTGCATTTGCGATATGCTTTTAAAAAGAATAAAAAATGGTAAGTCTCTTCTGTTTGAGAATACTAAGAAAAAAGTTTAGCCTAACTTGGCTTTTATTACCTTATGCAAAAGTGTTTTTAAAACCTTCTTAGACAGCGTATTTAAATCCTGCAAAGTCATAGAAAGTAGTTCACTTGGTTTCTTCAATATATGAACATTTAAGGTAGTGCTGACACACGGGGATTCCTGGTAAATACACACTTAGAATCCAAATGCCCAAGTTTCCATCACGGCTGCAAGGTATAGGTATTACATACATTTCCTTAGAGACAAGGGGGCATTGCTAACTAACTAATTATAAAGTAAACTGGTAGTTCTTACCTGGTATTCTGCAAATCTTCAAGAATGTTTTATTAGCCACTAAATACATTAAGACTATTGACATCCTGAAATGCTCCATTTTTAATAAGCTACTCTATCACCTGATATAACAGTCAAATTCCAAAGATCATATTCGTGAAATCAAACAGATCTTCCTGGCATTCTATCCAGCCTCATAATAAACCCGCTCTCTTTTTAATTATATATTAATTTGGAACAATTTTATAGAGCTCTCACTGCATTTAGGTCCCTGGCTACCCAGAAATCTGCATTACCTGGGAGCACATAATGAAACAGAATTAAAATAGATTATGCAAAACCTGAATGCACAGTAGTCTAATACATGCACTACCATATCCCACTCATCAATAGTTAAAGGAACTCAGCAATATTGTTGGCAAAACACTGCAGAGTTGAAGCAATCTCATGCTTGCATTAATTTTATCTCAAAAATTTTAGCAGGTGATTTCTTATGCCTTCTACGTAGCTAATTAATGCAGGAGATAAAACATACCAGAGTCATATTATTAGACTTAGGCATGAAACAGTTAACAGCAGTGCACATGCCAAGGTTTTAATAAGGCTTAACAACAAAAAGCTTCAATCCTCCACTTTCACTAGATTTTGTTGTTGTGGTTTTCCCTTGCTTAGGGCAATCCATCTGTTAATGTTGACTTGCAATATAGTTAAGCTCGCACACATATAAAAAGCCTAGAACAGCAAACCTAAGCAAGAGTAAGCTCAAATGAATATTACAGAGATAGAACAATTCATCTTAGGGAAAGATTAATTGTGTGTGTGTGTGTGTGCGCGTGCACACAGGCACATATGAGTGCGCTCCCGTTATTTTTTTTTTTTTTTAGGAAAGACTTTCAAAATGCAAATTATAGGAGGGCAAGCTGATCACTACAGTTTGCAATAACACATTTAATTATTTATTCTCCGATTAGGTTTTGACAGCTATTTTACATGCTATAATTTGTTTTGATTTACTGTTAATTTTTTTTTAAAGCCTATGGCCAATCTGGCAAAAAAATATAATAAAACCACGATGACAGCAATGATAAAGCTTAGTAAATATAAATTGTTAAAAACGGCTCTGTACTGTGACCAGTGCTGGTATTCTCCCTGGGCCAAACTGGCCTTGTTTTCAATAAAACCAGAGAAGTATCCTTTCCCTTGAGCCCTGTTAGGCTGAGGCTGCAGTTGGAACTGTCATCTTCACACAAAAGCAAAGGGGTTGGGTTTTACAAACGCAAAGCCTAATTGGGAGATCTTCATGGCTGCACCCTTGACATTTATTAAAGCCTCATCAACAAAACAGGAAATAACCGTACTAATTAGCAGACCCACATACAAACTACTATTTGTTGGGGTAAAAGCAGATTCACTTCCTATTGTAAAGGAAATGTCCTCCCAGACCCCAAAATCCTGTTATGAACCAATTATTAAAATGATCTTTTACAATGAAGGAAACTTCCATGTTGTACATAGTGTTTCACAGCAGCTCAGGTAACTATTACTTAGTATTTATGTTTAACCGTTTCCAAGAAGTGGAGAATGAAAAGCTCGATGCATGCAACTAATATGACATAAAGTATAACACCAAATTCTTTTTATTTACAAGGTTTTAAATGCTTCAGTACGGAAGAGATAGTAATAAAGGGCAGAGGTTCCTCTTGTTTGGAAGCAAGATGACCATTAAAAGCAATCTCTCTCTTTTATTTGTTGTTTTTTTAGGTTTTGGGGGGGATATTCAAATTCACGGACATTGTGACTTACTCAATATCTGGTCCTTACTTTAAATGTACATCAAAATGCATTAACTGTATGTTAGCACTATCCTAACACTGCTATAGACACTCATGGGAACAGTTTTAGAAATTTGGGTGGAAAGGTTCATTTGCAGGATAAAGACTTACAGAAAAAAAGATTAAACCTGACAACAATAGCAATCTGTGAAATTCACTTCGTTTAAGTGGCAGATTCAACACTAGATCAAACACAGCCTCTCCTATACACATGCACTTGTGAATACAAATATATATTTTCATTTGGACATAAAGTTTAAACTCAGCACTTATTCATAAAGAACTTGGATTTACGTTATCTTATTCACACACTTACCAAGAACAAAAATAAAACCCAGAGTAGTGACAGCAGGCTATTATTTTTTAGAAATTTTTTGGTTTGTTTGCTTTTGAGGAGGAGGAAAAAGTGGGAATAGCGTGAGTGAGAGGTGAATGAAACTGTGCAAGGCTGAATTTGCTCCTTCCTGCTAACTGGGCTCAGGTGACATCTGGGACAAGAGCTGGGGAGAAGACACGGGATCTTCTGTTGGCAGCAGAACAAAACTGCAGGGCTATTAGTTACAAGCTACACTAGTAAACAAACCCTACAGAAGTACATGTATATGTATGCGTGTGTGTACATACATAAACATGTATATGTATATATGCAAACAAAACTATTGACTGATATGCTCTCCTTCTGTCTTGTGTTCAAAACCAAAAGATGACTGGTAGAACCAGCAACAGTGATATTGAAGGATTTAGCAGTACACAGCTGTACAAACACAAAAACATACAGAAGTCAAGTTGTTCTGTCCAAACACTGGCCTTCAAAGGAAATACGTAATTGCACCAAGGTAACTTATATTCCTGTATATCCCTAGACTCCTGTACCCAATGGAATGCAGCACTACCATATCAGTAAATTACTGCAGATTTCTGCAATAAAAGCAGCCTATAAAAATTCACTGAATATAAGCGTACATTTGTGTCATGTATTTACAGAGATACATAAAATCGTAGATTCAGCTACACTAATCTGTGAATGTTGGCTTATAATGCATTAAAAGCTTTTTAGTAACTCACATTATCAAATTATTTGGGGGGAGGGGAAGCTGCTATATATTAAAATGACAGTTGTCTATTAGAAACAAATATTTTAATAACCATTCATGCTATTAACATTAGAGTTCTATACTCATACGTTTAGAACTGTATCTTCTGATACTCAGTGAAAAAAAAAAATCTACTGTACACAAGTTTCTGAAAGAATGCAGGCACCACAGTTGCCTGTATATAAAAATATATTGAGGGCACATAGTTTAACACTTTATCACCGGCTTTAAGAGATCAAGAAAACACATACAAAGTAAAACCTGCCTAAATAATTAAAGCTGCAAGTCTTTGTATTATTTATAACTCTACTAAAAATAATGACTTAATACTAATATACAATTTCAACATAATTTAGCAATAATCTGCATCAGTTCTATGTTAAATTTCACAAACTTTCTATTTATTATGGATAAAAACTAATCAAAACCAAATTGATTAAATCAGATTTTTATCATCACAATATCTAAAGTAAAAAAGCAAATGTTATTAGATCAGCTGACTGAATTTCTGTATTTACTTCTTATCTGAGGAAGAGATATGCATTAAAAATCCATATATAAACATTTATTATGCATATTAAAAACATGCAATAACAATGTCATGTAAAAATATATGCCCGTGCATTAAAATATGTACAAATGCAGGTATGTATTCCCACAAAAAAGTGTTACAAAAACTGTTTTATTCATATCTTTGAAATAAAACTGTCAAAATGCATCCAAAGATACTAAAACACTTGCCAAAGTTGAGACACTACACCTGTTACTTCAAATTAAGACTAGAAAGGATTAGAGAACAAAAGGACAAGAGATTGGCACGGCATTAAGTGGCTGACTTATAAAATAATATATCATAACTATCTGAGCAAGGTTAAAAGCTATATGACTGCCAAATCCATTTATTAGAAATGCAAAATTAATGTGTCCCACTATAAGAAACTAAAACAGATAGTTTAACACAGATCTGTGAATAGACCAGACTGTATTCGCTGTGAGAAGCCTTTATCAAAAAACAGTATTTAAGAATTGCATCTCAGATCCATACTTATAAATCTCCTGTTTTTTCCCCTCTCAACAGGGATGAAATATGAATAGTTTTTTTCCTCCCTTCAAGCAGTATAGCAGTATTTCTATAAACATAGACTAGTATAATCACAATACCCAAACACAGACAGTAAGGTAATCTTAAACAGATTCACTGATGCATTACTATAGGTGGCAAAAAAATTTTCCTCGTGAGTGAATAAGAAGAGAAGTTTCAGGTGTCTTACCTGTGCCAGTCTCCGTTTTTCTGAGTTTGCTCTTTTCTCATCATGCAATGTGTAGACAGGAACAGTCTGTCCTGCACCAGCACTACAAGTTCCATACTCTTCCTCAGTCTCCTACAAGAAAACAGATTTAAATTCCTTTATTTATAATCACTATCTGCAAACGTACCTTCCATATTATGCATGCAGAATGCATTCAAAATTATCTTGCCACAATCTATTACTGTCATGAAAATACCATCTGTAGTAAGAAAATCAAATTTAGGTTTTCGGGAAGCTGAATTATCAACATTGTCACTTAAAAGACAAATTGTTCAAATGTCTAGGAAATGTTTTTGAAAGTTTTCTTAAAATAGCAAAAATATATCTAAAAAATGGCTCCTTCTCCCTAAAGAAAAATCTTAAGTGGAAACAAAATTTTCAATGAGAAAAGCAGCTGCAAAATGCCTATAATACCTTCTCTGATATTTCTGCAGTATTGCTTTTGCAAAATGAAACTAGTCCTTCGTTTTTAAACGTTGCCATTGTCCACATATCTTACGAAGCCAAAACAGAGAACTACACCTTCTGAAATACACTGCACTGCAAGACTCTCCCATCTCAAATTCTCAGCTTGAAGCAAAGGCTTCGATTGTGATATCAAAGCAATCAACTTTATGAAAACATACATCCTGTTAATGTATCTTTGAAGACCTCTGTTGTTCTATGATAAAATATGCAAACAATAAAGAGATTATTCAGTGGATGCATAGAATGACAGATAGTTGCCAGAGGGCTCGTTATGAAAAATGTATTGTTGAACAAAGGGCTAAGCATATTTCAAAAGTCATTAAAAACACAAATCTCATGTGATTTGTAAAGTATAAGCTTCAAACTGATAGAGGAAGCAAGGTAAGTAAAAAGTATACCACATACCTTGTGTTTTAACTTACTCTTCACTTCTTTTATTCCTTGCCTTGCCTGATTTTTTGCCTGGAAAAATAAAAGGACTTAAGTAGCTCTGCAAGACATTGTCTGTAGTCATGAAACATGCTTCATGACACCATACTTATTTTACCTTTGTTTTAAACACCTGGTGATGTAAAGACAGAAAATAACCTTTAACAGAAATTTCATACGTGCATTGTCACCATATTTTATACATTCATGCTTCGTCCGTATATTTAAGGATTTTTTTCAGTACACGCATGCCAATGCTATGAAAACATACATACTAAAAAAATCTCCAATATTGCTAAGGACAGGCTAAAAATGGTCGTATACATCACTCCTTTATTTGAAATAGTCCTTTAAATTTGAAATGGTATTTTAGCAGTAAGGCATGTTGGAAAAATGTTAAGATTTTCAAGATGACTGCTACAGTGTTCCAGTCTGGCAACTTGCAGGGCAACATCAATCTTAAGAGAAATGAAGTGGTTTCATATGCAGATGGATATTTTGCCCAGTGTTGCTGAACAGCATAGCACTGCTATTTAGGGGAGAATTCTGTATGTATTAAAATAGGAAGCCAAGGATCACTGTTGCATGGAAAACAGAGCCAAGAATGTTCTTCAATAGAGAAATGAATTATCAATACAGAATATCATGTACTTATACAGGCAGGCAGAGAGAGAGCGAGCTAAGGAGGGGGAGTTGAAAAAAAAGAAAAGATGGGGGGAAGAAGTGAGGGACCAAGAAACCTAGCCCTAATATAAGAAATGGTATTTTTCTTATACAAATATTGCAAAAACACTACGGACGTTTTCAAGGCTGTAGGGAAAATAGGACTTTGGAAAACATATCTAAGGGCGTAAACATATGGAAACCACCTATTTTTCTATGGTTTTCTACACACGGAAATTCAGAAAAAAAAATCATTTTCTTGAATCAAGAGGTCAGGGAGTCTTTTTGATCCTTAAATCATATGTCTATAAGCTCAATAACAGCACAATGGGGTGCCATGTAGCAGATGCTAACCTGAGAGCCACTTTTAACTTTCCAGATCATGCTCCCAGCATTTGTATGAATTTTGGAGTGCTTTGTTCTAACTCTGAGGGATGGCACCAAGCACATTACTCAAGGCTACCGATCAGTTATCTTGCAATTAAGAAATGCATATTTCCTTCTCTAGTCGTAGGCTCCATAAAGAGCAACAGCATAAGAAATTAAATGGGGTATGAATATGAATACCTTACACACACAGATCCTCAAAAAATTTACCAGTGTTTCCTGAACAGAAGTTCACTTTGAAGAACCTTTATCATCAAGGACATAATTATCAAAATTGAAGGCTTGGAGAGGATCACGTAACCACAGTCTAAGCTAGTATAAACTGAAGAAGAATAATTTGCAGATAACCTGTTAATGAACCATTTTTTAAATTATAAATAAGTTCACGAATATAAAGTATATTTATTTACCTGTTTCCGTCCATGATTACTGTGTTTTTCAGCTGACATAAAATTAAAAATTCTGTTTGAAAAGTTTACTTAAAATATACTACCTTAGACTGATGTACTGATTTATTCAGGACTACTTATTATGCATCCAGCTAGCAAAACATTTGGAAAAGCAAAAAGGAAGCCAAAAGTCTTTTCCCATGTATTCAAAATTCAACCTTAAAATATTTCCCGCTTCATTTTACACTACTGCTGTTTTTTCATACTGCATGATACCGTATAATTTCACGTGTTCTCTTGGTTAGGTAGTCTTTTAAAACAAGATCTTTTAAGCTCAGAAGTATGAGCATTAAATCGAGTTAAATGTGCGTATTCTAGTACCATCTTTAAAAGGGCAGATGATAGAAAAGTTTTGCTGCACACATTACTGATGCTTTACCACATTTTTTCAATAGTGCAGCACTTGGGGCCAAAGTGAAATTGCATCTGTGTAAGCCAGGACTCCATTTGTCTAGCACAAACTGTATCTGTTTGAACAGAGATCTCTACATGACATTCACTCCATACACTGTGTAACTATCTACTATAACACTATATTTATATTACATATAGTTGTAACATTTACAAGATGTTTTACACTCCTGTTATCTTTGCAATGCCTCCGTTGTGTAACGGGATCTTAGTGTAAATAAGAATTTCTATTTTCAAAGTCCGTATTTTACTCATATTGTCACAGGTTAGAAAGAGTTTACAGCTGTGTATCAAGTATCTAAATTATATTCAAATAAGCTTCTACTATGCGTTATGATTGAAACAAAAGCAGCACACCAATGCTTTGAAAATGTCTGTTGTTATGTACAAGCTACCTGGAGAACTGAATCAACTCTAAATCTTAGTGTTATACAAGAAAACAAATGAAGCTAAAAACATTCTACAAGCTGAAGTGTTTTTCTGCAAAACATTTATAAAATGCTTAGGTTTTTAAGCATTCAGGAAGAATGACAGGTTGTAGGAAAGTTGCGGTATTTTTTATGTATTATTTATGTGAAAGAGATGATCTTACAAATTTATATGCTGTCTTCACAGCCGGAGTGGCTTTGGTCATTGCTGTGTTGATCAATGCACCACCTTTCTGAAATATACAAAAAATTTATTTTAGTAACATTTTAACACAAGTCAAACCTTGAGACAGCAGCACAGAAAAATAAACAGTGTGCTGCAAAGAAAAAACAATCTTCCTTTTGAATCGCTAAGAATAACCACAGCTGTGTTTCCTCCCCAACCTGCTGTCTGCAGCTACACAAGGGTTACAGTACGTCATTATCATAGCTGACACATTTATCAATGCATTCTAACAGGATGATGTATTTTCATTCTTCACTCATTGTTACCATTTCAAAATCAATTCAGAAGTTACGGCTATTTTTCATGTGCTCCTATCATATTTATTATGCAACTTAAAAATACTTTGACCTGACAGAAAGACCTATCTCATTTAATCACACAAGAATTCTCTTAATCTAAAATAATATATTTTACTAATCCTGCAAAATAACAAGGTTATACCAAAGGTCTTCTGCAAGCTAAACTGCACAAATCCATATTAACGAAATTGCTATTTACTAGAAGTGATAAACTCCATATCACATTGTACTGTCACACCTAATTCACAGTTACAGAATGTAGCACAATACAGAAAGCAGTGAAATCCCTGGCTATACAGACAGAAAAACCCTGTGTGTTTTGGCATTTGTTTTGTGTATGTGTTTGGAGGGGTTTTTTTTTAAATCTTCAGGAAACAAAAATACCCAAAAAATCATTGCATATGCCATAGACATGTTATTTATTACAGAATGTGCTTATGTTTTCCTTGCAAATGAATAAAATTTTACCATTACATATATGTAAGGAAAAGGACAAAGACTTAAAGAACAGGATGGCCAGTATAATTACTTAACCAAGTTTATACCTTCACTGTATGCATCCACTGCTGATAAGATCTTGAATTTCCTGCAACAGAAATGTAACACAAACATAAATTCAGCATTTTAAATGTTTCAACCCTCCTCACAATCTGCATAAAAAATTCCCTTAGAGGATTCTTCATTAATTTCATTCTTCCCAGACAGGCAAGGAATGTAAAGATAAGAATATGTGTACACTGAGAAAAAAAAAAACCTGGGTATCTCCTATTTCATGTTTTCTATTTTCTTTGTAAAAGCTTATCTTTTCACCACACAGAGTTTATAGTTCCAATTGAGGTAGAAAGAGAAATTCAGATTATGGTAAGGTAACATAACACCAACTCGAAGGAAAGAATAATATACAATGAACTGCGTTCAAGCATAACGATCCCAGTGGGCAAACTTTCAAGTACAAAAGTGACATGGACTGCGGATGGCATCATCCCAAGGAAAAAAAAAAAAAAAAAAAAAAAAGAGAGAGAAAAGTCTACGGATTATGGCACAACTATATATTCCTGTGCAGGAAAAATCTTTTTAAATTATGAACTCTATCTACTTTCTTTCACCAAGGAAAACCTCTAAAAGGCAAGTGAGAGCTATTGGCTTCTGCAGGACTACCAAGGACTACTGTGATGTTAAGCTGGTCGTGAAGGACAGGGTTAAATTCTACCAAGCACCTGATGAAGAAATTAATACTATTTCCCAAAGGTGCTTCAGCAGAAAACCAAAGACTGGGTCCCTGATTCCTGAGGAAGTTTTAGAGTACACCAGTCACTTGAATACTTAGGTCCTGTGAGCCGTAACCCCAGAAAAGACATTCACATTGACAAGAATGCCCAAGTTTCAAGCAGAGAGTTTATCCCATTTGGAACGGACCATACCGATATATCCTTGACGTTACAGGCTTTCAATACGAGTTCTCAGAACTTCTTAAGCTTTGCAATAATCAATTAACTCAGGCTTGGGTGGAATTATTGCATTGGATAGAGGAAAGCCAAAACATTCTCCTAGAACACGGCTGAGAACTAACTGGATCACCATAAAAGATATTCCCAAGTTTCTCAGTGAGGTGGAAAAAAAAAATGAACTCTTTATACTCACACAGGCACTTTCACCCATTCCACTAAATTCTTTACAAGCAATTTTGAGACAGTCAGACCCTCAGGAATGATAGCAGAAGTGAAAGCAATGTTGACTTAGAAAGGAGAGAACCTGATGATCATTATGATTCTATCTCCAATAAGAACAAAGAGCAAGCTACAGTAAAAATGACTTATTGTTTACTTCGTTGATCTGGCTCCCTGGAACTACCAGAGAACGCAGCATGCAAATAACATGCAATAAGGTGAAATTTAACCACTGCAGGTGTGTTAATGAAATTTCAATGAACCATAAGTACTTTCTCTAACATGACTTTCATAACTTCAACTTCTTATAAAAAATAATCATATATCATCTGGCTTGTGGTGTCCTTAAGAGTAACTCTTTCCACATCTGAGCTTTCTCTGTCACAGCCTATGACTTAATCAATTATGAGAGACAGTAAATGAGTTCACAAAAAAATCACCAAGAAGCTTAACTGTCTTCTAGTTGTGTAGAGACCTCAGAGAAAGCAATAAAGAAAACAGATAAATACTCATCTACGGAAAAGGCCATGTTAACACTGCATACCCTTTAACTAGAGTTGAACCTCCCGAAATTCTAGCAAGAAAATGCCGACTCCTTTAAACAAATTGTTATTAAAAGAGAGGTTCAAAGGTTTTCACTTTTTTGGTTTTTTCTTATACTACCACCATTGATATTAGACCAACTCAAAAAAAGAAAATTACTGCTGTAGTAAAATTAATGTGTCTACAAATTACTTTAATGGATATATTCTTAAAGAAATCCAAGTGCTAAGCCAATCAATCATCTCTATATTCTTGTATTGAAAGTTACATAAAACTCTTGACAACTAATACTTCCACAGAATAATACACGTAACAGAAAACAATTTGCATAAAGTGCAAATTGTAATGAAGATGGCTGACAGATTTCTTTTCACGTATAATCACAGGGAAATAAGTTTTGACCACTTTATTGGGGGGAGGGGAAGGGGCAAAAATCCAAGTTTTATTCTCCAAGTTCCATTTGAATTTTCTGTGCTGGTTTAGTTACGCTCACATATGTGAAAAAACACATTAAAAAGAGATTACTTAAAGAAACACTTTACATTTGATTCAGTAATTTTTAAATTATATTCTCTTTAGCTAAGAATATATTCACCTGTCCTTTTAACAGCTTGTAGCTTACACTAACTTTCTGTGACTTTTCTGAAGGCTGGTTTTCACCTGTTTTTTTAAAAACCTTGGGCTTCCTGATAAAGTTGATGGGAGTTAACTCTGCAAAGAGATCATAGTTCTACCCCATTAGCGTCACAAAATGTCACCTTCAATTGCATACATATTGTTAGCCCTGCACTTCATAACGATAATGAGACAGCAGTTATGTAAATACTGAATATGTGCCCTAAGCAATTTGTCCACAACCTGGCAATATACAGCTTGTCTGACTTGAAAAGTAAGCACGCAGAGCAATCTAACAGAGAACTGCTGGCAATGCCGAGCATTCCCTCCTGAGCAGAGCCAGGTGAGACATGGTTCACAGGCTGGCAGCGCACAGCCACGAAACAAGCTTTATCTAACTTCTATTGCAGTTTTATTGCAGCCTCTTGACCCACGAACTGCAGTCAGCGAATGAACTCGGAATACTGACACCACCTATCTGAATAATGGATGCTCCATGCCTAAAATCTGTTTGCAGACCAGCATAAGTTACCCTAAAAAGGCAGAAAGGACGTAAATCTCTATATAACTAACCACATTTTAATCAAGGAAAAAAAAAAAAATTATGTGCTACATATAGCACAAGACATAGAGGGCAGGAGAAGGCAGTGAAAACCTTGACCAAAAGGATTTATATACTCTGAGCATAAAAAAAGGTATTTTACAGAAGGTGAAGATGGCTCTGCATGACTCGATAATTTCTCCGTGAGGGCCAAATCCCTTCCTCTCTAAATATGCCCATTTAAGTGTAGCCTTGCAAAGGAAGACTGTCTAGAGCTGCCAGGTGCAACTCAGTGAATTTGCTCAGATCACATAACCTCCATTTCCTGAGAAAGTTTCTACACCAAAGACCATAAAACGGTGCTTGTGCTACATCATGCACATTTTGATCCGTATTTTGATAGCAAATATGATACCGCTAAAAACAATAAAGCTGTAAGAAATGTCTAAGAGGAAAGCAACCAGTAACCCTGTAAAGTTCAGCAATGGATTCAGCATCCACTATACGGGTTAACTTTGTAAGCTAATGTGAAAAGTGTTATAAAAATTGTCAGTGAACATAACTGAAGGAAACAACACAAGGAATAATATTTTTATTTATGAAGAAGGTAAATTTTTAATGTTTGTCTGACATGATATACAAATGTTAAATTATTTCCCTGTTTTTTAGAGTAACACATCTGCTGCAGAAAGCAAATTTCTCTTAAAAAAAAAATAAATCAAGAAATCACTGTGATTTCCGCACTGCAGAAATAATTAGATGTGAAAAAAAGTGAAAGTGTTTATGGAAAACATAACTATCTAGAACAAGTTCAGCAGCACAAATTTCAGTTATTTATTTTACTGGACTAAAGCAGCATGTCTACATTTAATAGACTGACATAACTAGATACATAATAGTATGTGTCCCAGCAGTGACTTCTTAAAAACTTTCCAAGAATGAATGGATACAATTAAACAATAATAAGGTTCACAACTTCTAAAATTTACAGGACATCCTGAGAACATTATCATGTTGAACAGCTCCCAAAGAAGCACAATGGATGAGTACACTCAAATTAATTCTGTACCTCCAGAAAAGCCTCCTGCTGTGATTTCTTCTTCAAAAACATCGAAGAATCCTCTTCCTGCATTTAATTTTGATAGCCGACCATCAATAAACTGGGGAAAAAAAAAAAAGTCACACTTTGTTGTGTTGGCCCTTCTATTACTATACAGCATTAGAGTTTTCAGTGTGTACATTATAATGGAATATGGATGTTCAAGACAATATATGGCTTATGGCTAACATATTGCTTTTAGGTGGATTTTGCAAGAGCAGTTGCAACTATGAGCAGCAGAAATATCAAAGTATTTTACACATCTCTCAAGTAAATTATATGTACTATGCAAAATTAACAAATACATTTGTAAAATTTTATAGTCATTGAAATTAGACACCAGTTTGTTCAGAAACATTTTAGATGGCTTTCAAGCTTTTCTTGCTTTTCTGGCAGCGCGCAAGCTGACTCGAAGGATGTTTAACTTAAGCGTATGGGAATGCGATGCATGAACCCCCAAAACAAAGCGTGGCACGAGACCAAGGCAGACCCCTAAAGCCCTCTCCACCTGACTGAGCACAGTTCAGGGTTGACACCACTGTATTTTTAAATTCCAACACATTTGTTCACCCTTTTCTTTTTTTAAACCGCTAACTCTTACATAGTTGCACCTACAGGCGCGTATTGCAACCGTTGTCCTTATGCAGAGGTTACAGCTGCATGAGTGCACGGATTTGCATCCACATATAAGTGTATATAGAAAGACTGAAATGATTCAAGTACGTCACAAGTTGAAGTAAGATAACTAATGACTAAACCTTTCAGAAGGAATAAATACATTCTTTTCAAGAATCACCAGGCTCCAAAGATGCACAATGAGCGCTTTCTTAAAGGTTTAAAATTCTTTCAAGAAGTAACCCTTCTTTTTTTGTTTTTAAAAGGCTAACTCAAGCCTGAGAGATAAAATGAGCGCGCACTTTTCCAATTATACATTGCTGATCTTCTTGCAAGAATTATGAGTTATTCACTGGTACTAACCAGTACATAGCAACACAGTTAATTATTTGGCTATATCATATTTTACCATAGATTATTCAAACAGTGTCAGTGACAATCGGACGCTTGTCAATGAACAGACTAGTGATGTGAAACAAATTACTTTCTCAGAGTACAAAAATTCCAGCAGCAAGAATAAGGCAAGCAAAAAGATAACTATTTCTTTCTCTTTCTTCTGTAAATGCCTTCTTAATTTTTCTTTTTACTCCAAGTTGGCTTTTTTCCCAAATAGGTTGGTTCATGGTCAGACCACTACAGGATCACTGGATTATTTCACAGTAAGAAGAAGAGATAAGAGCATCTTTAGTTACTGCTGGGGGGGTGGAAGGGGGCGTCTGTAAAAAAAACACCAAGAAAACCATTCCCCCCCACCTCCAGCCTTTGAACTGTAAGACGTTATCTCTTTTGGGAAAGTTATGAATTCATTCCATACTATAAACTAACATAAGATTTATGGACATACTCATCATTTGGTAAAATTGTATCAACAGAAGGCTGAGACATTGACCGAACTTTAGTTTTTAGAGGATCACTCCAACTGAGTACCTAATGTAAATACTGACAAACAAAAAGATATTGGAGACATTATTTAAGGGAAATTATAAAGGATAGCAGTGGTAGTAGTAGTTATTACTTTTGAGTAATTTACTATTTATGGTTGCACTTAAATTGCCACATGTAAAGAACAGCATGTGGAATCACACATACACTTCATGGTTTTCTCCTCCCATTTTTCAAACCCACACTCTCTTGACTTCTTGAAGAAATACATTCGCTTTGAGATCCACAGAGACCGTGGTTGACTACTACTTTCAATGAAAAACTAGGAATTCCAGTGCTACTCTTGGATTTTAAGATGAATAAAGACAGAACTACCACAATCCTTAAATAATTTTGGATTCTAAAATCAAAATATAGACCATATCCATTTCAGAAGATCTTGTTGCACAGGTGATAAAGGGTGGGGGATGGGGGACGAAAGATAATGTTTGTGAGCTAAACCAAATAATTTATTTAGGCAGAAGTAAAAATTCCAAGTCAATTCCCCCATTACTAAAACCAAAACCATCATAAATGTGATTTGCACATAAGCTCAATAGCTTGCAAGAGAGCTCAACTCCTAAAGCTTGCATATGAAATTTGAAATTACTAGTAATTTTCAAATAATCTTCAAGTCCTAATCCTGCATTCATTATTTATTTTTCTAGTTAGCACTTTCACCCTTTTAGGAACAAATCCCAATAAATGTTGCAGATTACATTACTTAGACAATTACATTATTTACCGAGACAGTCTAGCATTAGGTTTCATGCTAGTTCTAAGAATGAATTAATATTTTCCCTGGACACTCATCAGAACTATTTGACGTGTAAGATGCAACTATTAATTGCTATATTTGCAGCCTGAAATAAAGCTACCTTCCATGTTACCATAATTAAAGGGGAGCCTTTCTAAGGCTCAGAAAAAGCTAACAAATAAATAGCATACATAATAGTACAAATATCAAAGATGTGGAAAAAAGCAGTGAAAAAAGAAGTAACATAAGCGTACAGTCTAAGATAGAAAACATTTAATCTGAAGAAAACCATCATATATAGAATACTTAATCAGGAAATAAGAGCATTTAATCTATAAAGAATAGTTATTTTCTTTTTAAGAAAAATATTTTTATAGGATTAAATATCCTAATAGTTTAAGAATAATGATAATCAGGGGGTGTAAAATTCAATCTATTCAGGGCAGAGGATGGCTTTAGAAAACTAAAGCCAGCAAACTGAACTTCATACATCCCTGTAGTTGTGATCCATATCAGGGTATTTTTCATAAATCACTTCTATGAATTCCTGGAAATATATGTTTGGCATAAAGAGTTTGGTGTGTTTTGTTTTAGAGCAATATAAACAGTCCTTTCAACTTCCAAAAGCGTGAAGTCATCAACCTGATTTAAAAGACGTCTCCACAATTTGTAAGTCCAAGAGAATAATTTGAGGCTAAAACAAAATCAAGGCATGGTCCCTGCCAAAAATGTCCTGTCTCAGTTTCCAGTAAAGACTATGATGCTGAATAAGGGAACAAAAATAAAAGTGTTAATGAAAGTGAGACACACAAATGGACAGCATAATACTTGAGTAATAAAACTCTAGTCAAAAAAACCCTACATTCACGTCTGTTACATGATTCTAAGGAAACCAGCATATATATCGGGAAGTAAAAAAGTTTTTACGAGTCTATCAAGGTAAAGGAGACACAGTTGAAGTGAAGAACAACGGTACCATTACTTAAGAAAAACCCCAAAGGTTGTGATAAGGTCTGGTCTGTTAGTTTGCCCTTAACAATTTGATGCGGAGACATTTTGGGGTAAAAACGGTAGTTGAGTAAATGGAAAGATACAACATATGAATTAAAACACTGGTTCTCACAGATTCTTTGACAATTAATTTTCTAGATAAAGGAAACGCAATTTATCTATGCCACAAAAAAGCTTCTTGCACGTGCCTCAAAATACTGGTTTAGACGAAACCAAACAGAACTGTAGACCTGAACTTCAGGTTGGATGAGGACTGGCCCAAAAAAGGACAAAACAGCTTGTAATGAAAGGAAAAACGTTAGGCTGGAAGTGTCACCAGTCACAGTACTTAAGGGTAAGTGTTGTGACTGATCCTATTTAAAGGGTAGCTAATGATTTTGGTACAAAAGACTGGCATATGCTAATACATTTGGGGATATCGTTAACACAAAGCATACCAAAATGCAATATAAAGTAAAAACAGATGATGTTGAAGATAAAAATAATCTGAATGGGAGTAACAGAAACAATTAATTTCACAATTTATTCCAACTGTGATTTCCTGGTATTTTGGTGAAAAGATACTGCAACTTCCAAACTTAAAGGAGTGGTTAAATTAGACGAATTAACATGTTTTAATGCAGGAGAGAGTGGGAGAAGATTAAAAACCTACAAAGAAAAAATGACAGAGGAAGCATTTTATAAAATGGCACAAATAAAACTTAGTTGTCAGTTATGGCAAAAAGGGTGCATTTAAAGTACTTGAACAGGTTACCCAGGGAAGTTGTGGAGGCCCCATCCCTGGAAGTGTTTACAGCCAGGCTGGATGGGGCTTTGAGCAACCTGCTGTAGTCAGAGGTGTCCCTGCCCATGGCCGGGGGGGTGGAACTTGATGATCTTTAAGGTCCCTTCCAACTCTAACCATTCTATGATTCTATGATTCTATGAAAGTAGCTCTTTTTGCTTGGTCTAGATTTAAGGCTGCTTCTAAGAACTATTTTCTGCTTAAAAGATTTTCCAGAACAGAATAAAATACAGTTTAGTCTTTTTGAACCCAAACAACTTTGAAAACAGCTCATTTGTCAATGGGAAAAACCAGAGAAGATGCAGCTGGGCTGAGGATTAGCTGAAAAAGTAGGAGTAACCTTCGCAACAGAAAACAGAAGAATGAAAAAAACCTACTACTACTAAACCACACATGATCAAAATTGGTACTATTTCCTAATCCTCTAAAATATATTATTTCCTTTAGTTGAAATAAAATTAAAACAAGCTATAAACAAACTGTAAACTGATTCTGTTTAATTGAACACATATTAAAATGTAATTGGTAAGTACAGAGCCACACTGTCAAGCCCATTTGTTTCAGTAGAGCTAAACCTTTTTCTTACAGGTGAAGATCTTACTTTAATAAGTAGTAGTGTGACAACAATTTAAAAAGATTGCTTGTAGGCAGCTTTCTATTAAGAAAGTTTCATGCTAGCTTATCACACTGAGATATGCCAAATGTAAACAACACTGTTTACTCCGTTAGTTCTTTCCATTTCAATCATATGTGCTGGATAATTCAAAAGGTTTCAGATTTGTTCTTTATTATTTTTATTTACATTGTTATTGCATTAAATAAAACACAGTAAAATTGAAGAAGCCAAATTCTACGGTCAGTATATCGTTAACTTTTACACAATTAGAGAAACATGTTTTCACAGGACTTCTACAAACTATCATCCTTGCATAAATCTTTACTTTAGACACCAGCCTCTGATTAACACCAAGTGTTTTTTGAAAATTAGCTCATTCTACATAAAATGAATTTTCCTTATCTATCATGGTAGCGTATCTTCAAATAGGTCCACCAGATTATTTAAACATGAACTACCATGCCTCAATCATTCCAGACACTTGCAGACAAATACTTTTAAAAGGGGCGTGCCAGGAGGGGGACGCTCTTTTTTCAGTGGTACCCAGTGACAAGGCAAGAGGCAACAGGCACAAACATGAATGTAGGAAATTCCATATAATGTGAGGAGGAACTTCTTTACTTTGAGGGTGGCAGAGCACTGGAACAGACTGCCCAGAGAGGTGGTGGAGTCTCCAACTCTGGAGACATTCAAACCCTGCCTGGACACCATCCTGTGCAACCTGCTCTAGGTGGACTTGCTCTGGCAGGGGGGTTGGACTAGATGATCTCCAGAGGTCCCTTCCAACCCCTAACATTCTATGATTCTATGAGTGTTCCATTTTCATTCATATTTTCCCTGATTTTCCCAAAAATCTAGTTATAAGTTTCTTAGCACCCTTTTGATGCAATGGGGTCATGGGATGAAAAGGAGAAAAACGAGTTACAGAACAAAATCAAAGGAAAAAAAAACCCATTTCAAAGACTAAAAAAAAAGTATTACTGAGCTGTGCCAGACATTCAACCATTTGTTCTCTATTAGTTCAAAATCTGCATTAACAGATCAGCTAGAATATTCTTCAGGCCACCCGTATGGCTCGGGTTTGTAACATTCTCCGTGTGTATACTTCAAAAAGCCTAGCACTGAAAACTGCAATTACAGTATGAATCCAGTTTTTAAATAAAACACCATTGAAGTCCAATTTAAGTAAGCACTATGCTGTTTAGGTTCTTTGGTCATGAGCCAAAAGAGCTGAAAATGAAGCTCAACCATCAAAATGGGAGATCCATGATTTTTCTTGTTTAGATGAGTTGCTGCCTGGCTCTGAAGAAATGCTGCACTGGCTCTGCACCCTGGGGTTATTTTTCTGTTGGGTTTCCCCACCATCACCACTCTTTTTAACTAGAACCGAAGATTTAAAAATACAATAAAACAGAGATGACTGTCTGTACACAAAAGTACTCGCATTTATACTTTATCCAAGAGTTTCACAAGCTGACAGAAAGAAAAATGCATTTAAATATGGATTTGTTTTAAGAGAAAATAATTAAACATGGGTCATTTACCCTCTCGTACCTGTTTAAACAGTTGAAGATTAACAGCAGTTTCCAGGAACTGCTTAGTAGTACTGGAACGATGCTTCACAAAACTGTTCTCACAGAAAGTTATAGGCTCTCCCTAAAAAATTTAAACAGAAAAAGTTAGATGGTAACTAGATTATATAAATATGCCGATTTATTTAAAATTCTCCATTACAAATGTATTTATTTCTTAATAGTCAATACAAATAAATATTCCCTTTCAAGCAGTCTTCAAAAACATGCATCCAATTAAACAGACATAGACAATAACAAAAAAACCCCAAACCTTCATACAATATTTAAATAGTTCTCAAAATACATGTTGCAATTGAACCTCTGGTTTATGAAGTTGGTCTACAAAACACACATTGCAAGGAAAAAGTAGTTTATAGTTGGTTCATGTTACCTTCATAGTACTCTTCACGAAAAATTTCAAGGAAGTGGTTCAAATTTTGAGGAAGAGCAGGTCCACTGCTTCAAATAATTTAACATGCATTATTGTTCAGGATTACTCTGATTCTATGGCATGCAAAACCAGCAATATTAGTAAACCAAAACTCTAATTTAGTCCAAAAAGGTGTATCTGCACCAAATTATGTTTACATTAATTCTACCAAAATATGAGAAGATTGATAAATACACTGCTGATTTAACAGGAAATTATTGAAATACACATCTATTTTATTTTTACACAAGACAAAAGCTATGAACTTTGTGGAACACTATTATGGAGAAAGTCTGAAGAGAGGAGATTAACATTTAATACAATAGTATTTCTCCAACATGAGAAAAGTGTATAGTCTCTAGTTACCAAAAACCCTGCACCAAAACACATTGAAGATGAAAGATGATAGACAAATATTCGTTGAAAATTAAGTAGTTGTTGAAAAAATTATTACTGAAAACAGCACTCCTTTAAAAATAAAAGATGCTAGTAAGATTTTTCATAACCCAATCAGATTGACTCCTACGTTATTCCCTAGTTTAGTTTTAAAATTGCTCTTTAGCATGCACAGACCACTGGACATTTCTTATGAGCATTCTCTCCAATTCTGCTATTCTTATCAATACTTTATGATAAATACTTGAAGCTGTTTGACTTAACTGGATAGATACATTACAAAGTTTGTGTAGTGATCAAGGTACATGAACTGATTTCATCATAAAGCCAAAAGGTCTCTCAGCCAAGTTTACAAAACTAAAATAATTAGCAGGTTAGAAACAATTCCCAAAGGTCTCAAAATCAGAAAATCTGGAATCCAGCCAAATGCCACACCTAAATCTACCATAAAATATTTGACCACCCAAAAGCTACATATACAGTGCAGTCCCACAACAAAAGACACTTCAGCCATTCAAAAGAAAAAAGATCAGACAGACTCCATATTGATCTTCACAATAGCTCCAACCGTTAGCCACTTTAAAGACAAATTTATTCATGCCCATGATCACCACAGCTTTCTGCTCCTAACCTTGTTTAACTTTAACCGCACATGCTACTTCACACGTTTTCCTATTATTTTAGCTGACTGTGCAGTTATGCGCTTCCAGAATATCACCAACTATTTTCTGCACATGACCTAGGTGAGCTTGGTGGAGTAGGTCTAAGTCTCTTTCAACTGCTCTTTAGACCTTGCACTTCGTTTTTAAATGGTTCAAGTAAAACCCAGGGAAATGTTGCAGTAAAAACCCTGTGATGGCATTTTAAAATTGTATTCTTATACTATCAAAAGCTTCCCTCTTTTGAGGTCTCTCTTTTAAGAGGTCCAATTCTACTCAGCAAAGTACTTAAGTTCACGTTTAACCCACTTTTAAGTTTTATATTCTTACTTCTTTATGGAACATCTGATTTTAGAAATCTCACTGGAAGAGCTAGAAGCTATATATTTACCTAGCGTAATCCTTCCCCTTTCACAGGGTAGCTGGAATGCTGTGATTCGCAAACCCATCTCAGTACAACACGTAGCACCGTGTCGATCAAGTCTCCAGGAGAAGCACCCAAGTTACTCCACCTACCACTTATCCTGAGATAACTGGTGAACGTCGTACACATGCAGGACATGCTGGAGCTGCCACATAGTTTGAAATGTTTGCGGTACTTTAAATAGCACTGGCTTCCTGACCCACTTTGCATTAGCTATTCTTGAGCTCCTAAAGACTCTTGTCTTAAGAAGATGACCCCAAGCTACTCAGCAAATTCAAACTGCATCAAAACAAATGAAATAGTCTCCAGTGAGATATGGTAGTACAAGACACAGCGGTCCTGAGGGCAGACTCTCTTCTCGGTTCTGTCGTTCTTCCAAAAAATTTCCAGGCAGTANAAATATATATAAATATATTTGTTGGTTTTGTTACACAAAGAAATGATTTCTGGAAATACAGAGGCTTTGTGGGAGTGCAGAACTGACTAGATGATGGCTCATGACATATTACAAAACATTAAATTTAGGACCAAAGAGAGAAAACAGTATTTTTAAAATATACTATTTAGAAAAATAAAAACAAAGCTATGCCTCCACTGTCACTTTCCCAATTGCCTTGGGAAAGATGAAAGAGAAAAAGGAGAGGTTATCTCCCAGCAGAAAACAGGCATGCTTGCTCTCCCTTTCACATCAGCCTGGGAAGAGAGAGTAGTCAAATAGTTTTACTTGACGGCACATCTCCTGCCCGAGCCATGTAGCACCAGGAAATGGTAGTTCAACACACATTTTCAGTGCACGGCTGTAATATTTTCCCAAATACTTTCCTTTAATCGCTGGATGCTTCAGATACTTAGTAAGCACTCAGGCATTGGTGCTTCTGTTCCCTTATCAGTACAGTTCAGAGACACAATAACCAAAGCTACGCCTCAGCTGAAAATTTATTTAGATCTATAGAGTCCACATCCAAAATCATCTACGTTATCTGAACCTACTTATAGCAAAGTTGCTTTAAAAATTTGAGCAGGTTTAGGGCTCCTACCTGTTCAGCACAGTAAAATGAAAAAATCTGTTGAAACCTGCAGAAATTCCACACTGAAGTTTTCTCAGGGTATCTGCTGTAACTTTACTGAAATTGCATTAACACAATTAACTCCTAGCTCTTTTATTTGTTCAAGGCTCTGAACAACAAAATTGTTTTCCAAATAAAACTTTTACAAATCTTCAATATCATTACTGTAAACAAGAAGCCTTTTAAAGTGCTATTTAATAAAATAAATTATTGAATCAATATAAACAAAAGTAGCTCTACAAGTTTTCATACAAAAAGCTTTTGCAGATACAACCGGGTCCATTTAGAAACTGAGTTTTGGAGGAATGCTCCACTGATATTTAACTACTAGACCATCAAATGGCCCCTGTTTTATTGATCTACAATGTACTTTCAAAACAAGTTCGATCAAAACCCAGCAGGGACTCTATACTGAAAAGTAGACAGCTAATACTCAGACCAAACAATCTATGCCCAAACAAGATACCTGTCCTTTTAACAACAGTTGCTTGTAGAATTTTTTTCCCCTTTCATAGCTTGCCACACAGCAGGAATTTCTTACTTGAAGCTACATTCACATTTTAAGTAAGCTATTTATACAGACCTCAATGGAACGTGAAAAGTGAGCTAAAACAGCATGATCATTTTAAAAGAAAAAATAATCTAGATGAGAAGATATGTTTGTGCTTTCTAAATCTAGTGCTATTTAACTGGAACAAGAAGTACAAACATTTTATAATGCTTTACTTCAGAAAACATTCATATTTCTCTAGATTTCTATAGATCTCATATTTCTGAGATGACTAATACCAACTCTATTGCACTGGTGCTACAATTAATATCATTTCCTATGGTAGCTCTCTCTTATTACATGAAGAGTATAAGGTATGAGCATAGCTTCTTTGGTTTCGTAGAATTTATTTTTTTAAAAGCCCAAATTTTAAAAACCATTTTGATTTTGATATTAAAATTCCTCTGTTTAAAATCAAGGAAGTACAAAGCCGAAATTTCAGCTGTTGTCATGACATTCAGAGATAAAGGCCAGGGGATAACTGAGTATGACCTATGCTTCTACGGAAGGTGCCATTTAAAATTACAAACAAATTTCTGCAAAGTTTGCAAGTTTCTTGCAATCTACCCAAATGAAGATTCAGATATGCTGATATTTCTTATAGTCACAATTGAAACCTACAACAATTCCTATTAATACAATATCTATATTCCAGTAAAGGGCTACTACAGTCCTTAAGACAAACTGAACAATATGGTTTTCAACACGTAAAACAAAATGCTTATGGAAGTCACAATAAACAGTCATAACAGATGTTACGCAGGGGGGTCTGTATTTAAACACAAACGATGTTCTGGCATTTCATTACTCTCTCTGTTTCTATACTCTGCTGTAATTTTTATGCCTGACTCTTGGGGGAAAGGTAAACAAGTCAATGCCCATTTCAAGAGATACCTGTGCTCAAAAGGTTTCATTTTGAAGTTCAACTATAAGCAAACATTACTTATGCATTCTCAAGTAACTCAGGTGCATTTTGAATCTTAAAATATCTATTTTTTCCTAAAATGACATTTGACTGTATTATTTTGCTTTGTTGTATATCGAATATAATACCTGCATCTGTTGGAAAGCCAATGTGACTACTTAAAATAGTGTCAGTACTCGCCCAAAGCCCTTCAGTTAGCATTCAATTAAAGTGAGGTCTGACAGGTTGTGCTATCTTCAAGCTGGAAGTTATCTCGGCACCCCTGGTGTGCTGATGAGACCATGAACTCCTACTGCTGAGCATTCCAGAACAAGCCATTAGCCTTTGCTCTTCATTTCTTAATTCCCGATGAGTGATGTTACAACCATCATGACTTAAAACAAAGTTATCCTGGGTTTATTTCTTTTGTTGTAACATCAAGAGCTTTGAGGACTTTTTCCCCCAAAAGTAGTGATTTTTTTCAATGATAGTATTTTGTAGCTAATTCTTGGAAAAAAGCCAGTTTTTCAAAGGTAGAAAATAAGTTATTGTTGCTTATATTCCACAGTCTTTTAATAGATGTGTCATAAAGGGGATTTATTTGAAATATGTTTGAAATGGGATGAATTACCTTTTAAAAAAAAATAATTCACACCTATTTATCTTCCTCATATTTGCTGCCTAAAAGCAAACAGCTTTTCTGCTCTGCTTATTTTCCTGATGATGTTATATTTAATCTCTATCACAGTGAATACTTTTATACTCATTTTTTTCTGCTCCTTCCTCATTCTCCTGCCTACATTTCCCTCCCTAGACATGGATTGTCAGTGGAAATATTGCCTATTTAAGAATTCTTTACGCCATAGTGTTTTATTAACTGACAGTGCAATTACTGGAAAAAAATTTATTAGTCTTCGCTTGTGCTAGGTTTGCACAAGTACATGTTTAAGGCCTATTTTCCCTAGCCGTGACAGAGTTATTTGACTGGCATGGCTCTTGTCTGTTATAAGTAAGGACGCCTAAAAGTGACCCATGAATAACGTGCAAAGTAAAATAGCTACAAAAACCACAACACTGCACATACACCAATTGACAAAATGATAAAAATTGCACAATTTTAATCTTTTTATCTAACTCCCACCTATGCACGCAACTCTGAAACATGGAAAATGTAATCTTACTCCACAGTAATTTCTAAATGCTGGACTACCTAAAGAAAACAGGAGCAACAAAAGGTTCAAGACTAAGCTGCAACCACCCAAAGCAAACATAATTGGGATTTTTGCATGTGTTTACGTGGTGTAAGAAGCAGTTACATCACAACACAATGCAACGCCTCAGCAGGGTGAGACTCTTGTGATCAAAACCGTTTGCGATCGCTGACGTTAGGGATTGCACAATGGCTCATACCACAGCTGATAGCTGGGTGAGTACAACCATGGGGTCCTTCTACACACCAGGGCTGCTTCCAGCAAACCAGTGTGAATGGCCTCATTGCCACTGCTGTAGGTCTGCACTGCTTGGAGACACACCACACACACCCCCTCAAAGTCCACGCACATTACCCTACCAAAACGGATTATACTCCTCTACGTGAATGGGACCACATACAAAACATTCTACTTCACTATTCTACTGATGACAATTTTGTTCTAGATTATTTTTCAGTCATTTATCAAATGAGAATAAAGTAAATAAAGATGAAAATTGTTTTTTTTCTTTTTCTCTTCCCAATGAAAATTTTGGAACAGTGATAACACAGTACAAGAGGTTGTATAAAGAATCTTTTCAATCATCATGCGCTAACCGGACTCCTTCTGGATTAAACTAAAGCAGAAAATGAGCTCCAGCTAGTCACGGGTATTCAGTATTCAACACCAGACTAAAATAAGAACCACAATAAAGGCAGAATGCACACTGTGTGAAATTGCAGGTCCTTAGCACCAACTGTACCGTTATGCTCTACAGATCCAACCCTATTATGCAATATTTGACAATGTAAAGTGTAGCATATTACAAAAATACTTTGGGCAGTTACAGCAATTTGACCAATTTCTTTAATTCACTATCCTGATTAAATCAGAAAAAACAACTATTTCCACTTCTCTTGGAAACTTTCACTGGACTGATTTTTATTACCATTTATTACACACAAAAATATGATCACCGTTATCTATTACATGTCATATTTCCAGTCTGTATTAGAGTAGTCAAATTTTCCATATGGTCTTTTGGAGTCCCATGAACTCTTTCCAAGACCCCTGAAGCATCCCATTTTCCCTTTCACCAATCATTTTTTTTCAATAATTGCTAGACGTTTGTTCAAGACATATTGCTATACTGAGGAGAATCTGTCCTAAGCTGAAAACAAACAGTTGCACAGAATGAGTGTTCAGTGTGATGAACGGGGTTTGGAGTGAAGAGAAGTGTTGGATGAGTACAGACACTATCAAAGCTGTTCTTTACTCAAAGTGAATATTAATGACAGTTGTTTCATGTTTCAAGTTAGAATCATACAGAACACAACGTTGCAAGGAAAATAGTTCATTTAAACATATTTTTTCAACTTACAAGCAATCGATAACTATTGAAACACATTATTTTGTTTTTCATCAGGAGGTTTGCAATCCTAAAAATGGTACCCTAAAACCTCTCAGTTGTTGATTCTGAAAACAGGACAAGCTTCTTTACAGATAAAGTATTTCAAATTTATATAGAAGATATTCTCATTTAAGTATAGCCCCTACAAATTTTCTACATGAATACTACTTGAGCTCCTGAAAGATGTAAATAAGGTCCATAGCTGTGGTTTAGATTCCCTTATTAGATCTAGCACCATAGACTCCAAAACAAATGGTAACATTTTCTTTGCAATAACAACTCACAAGTTTTGAGACAGCTCACAATTGGCCTAATACAGTCAAATGTGATTTGATTTTTTGAACTTCCCAATTCACAATGCATTAAACTGAGATCAAAAGGCTCATGTAAAATGAGCTGAACAGTCATGGGACAACTCCTCTTACTTTCTATTAATCCAGAGCAAATTCAGCTTCTAATAAATTTTTCTATCACAACAAAAATTCTGTAAAATACTTAAATTAGTTAAACCACTTTAAGCACATCTCAAAATAACAGTTACACTACTTTTTTTCTTTGTGTATTGTTTGGTTTGTTTTTTTAAATATGCTTTGTCTTTGGACAAGTTGATCCAAATCCAAGATATGCTGGTATTTGCCAGCAGAATTCTGTCTGTTAAGATATTCTGAAATAACTTTTTTTTAAAAAGAAACAAGCCATCAGGCCACAGCGGCTTCATAAATACCTTCTTTAATATGCAATCAACTGAGCCAAAAAAAAAAAAAAAAAATAATGCAGAAAGAAAGACTGCAAAGGTCACTCTGACAAATGTTTGCCAGTTGAAATGATGCATGGTGCACTACTTCCAGTACAGTGCAAATGTAGATATCTCAGATATGCCAACACATAAACTGAAATAAAATGGAAATCAGTTAAAAGGCGAGCTCATTCCAACGGAGATTCTAACCAGAATGCTAAAGAAGTTGCACATTCAGTTCAACAAACTTACCAGAACAAAGGACTGACTGGAGACTGTTTCTGGTCAGAGCAGAGGTAAGGACATCAACCAGACTGACACAATTCTGTTTGTATATATTGAATGCAGTTTAAGACTTTTTTTGACTCATCAGCTCTTACTGCAAGCTGCCATGATTTGACACAGTCCAGTGTCCTCACCTTTAGACTAAGCGAAAAATTAGATAACCCTTCCTGAAGCAATGTCAGGTAATGCCACGACAGATAAACAACAACTATCAGTTTAGTCAGAATTACTTGTTTTAATTAAACTAGTACCGTGTTGAAATCTAGCAATTTTGAAAACAGGTAGTCATTTCAGTATAGTACGCAAACTGGCTTTCCATATCATAAGAAAACTACGATGACTGCTAAACAGATATACTTGAACTAAACCTTTAAACATTACTTCATTTCTGCATGGATTCCTTTTCATCTCAGTGACAATTGTTGTCAGTGGCACAGACAGCTAGCGTGTACAATGCTCACGGCAAAAAAGACTACCTGTAAGGGAACCACTTGGGTGGAAGGAAGACCCTGCCATACTGTATTTTAATGCTTCCTCCAGGAAAAGGCCTCATCTGGAATTAACAACTATCTTATCCATTTCCAACAAGGAATACCACATAGTTCCTTACTCAACAACAGAATACACCGCCCTCCTCACACCCAAAGAAACATTCACCCACACACCCAGCAGTTTTACAAACTTGACGCCTCCCTCAAGGATGATTTTCTCCTATCAAATTCCAATATTTATGAATCCATCACACCACCAAACGTCATACCCTCAGAATCTGATTCAGCCAATGTCATCTCAATGCATTTTATCAAATGGAACTACCATCAGTAGCTTGCAACTATCACAGGAAAATAATCCGGACTGACAGATGAAATTAATCTCTAAGTAGTTTCTGACAAATGATTTTACATCCAATAGGCTCAATACGTGCCACCCTTATAAACTAGAAAGGATGAAAGTCCCTAACACATTAATCTACTGAGTACCAGCAAGATGTCAGAAATACAAGTTCTGAAGTTCTGATGGGATGAAATGGGTTTTCACTTCTCGTAGCTTCTCAGTGGAATCAAGATAAGTGTATAATAGAAGAGATGCATGTTTGACTCGTGTCCGGCTCCTGCTAGGAAATAAAAATCTTCTAGTCTCAAACACAGCAAAGTCTCTGGTCCGGTACAGTGAAAAATGATGGAGTCTGAAAGGCACAGCCTCTTCAGTTCTTCACCACATTAAACCAGGTGAGCTGTAAGTAGCTTCATAGTACAATGTGACTTTATTCTAAATAAATTATGACAGTGATACAAATAACAAAACAGCTGAGTTTGGATGATTATTCATTTTTCAGTACAACTCACCGTCAGGAGGTGGTAGTGTCTTCTAAATTGCCACCGTATCCTTAGCACAGAGTACAATTTCAAACATTTTCTTTGAAATGTTTCAGACTGGGATAAAACATTTCATATTTTCTTTGAAAAGAATGCGACTGTGGTCTTACAAATTAAGGAAAAAAAAAAAAAAAAAGTAGTAAAGAAGCAGCCTTACTGGTTTGTATCTTAGTGCATCTCTGTAGGATCCAAACAGTGCTGCCTGTGCCCGAAGAAAGGCCTTGGCTACTCCATCACCCGTAGCTGTAGACTGCTTTTTCAGTTTATTTTTCAAGGCCGAGACCTGCACGACAGAGTGGAACAGTTAAATTAACACCTCAGAAATTGGTACAGCGAGGTACGAACCCAATCAGCAGGCAAACCATGGTGTCTCCAGGTCAGCCAAAAATTCATCCTCCTCCTTGATAGCTTATCTTTTTAACTGCAAAGAGCACCTGCTGATCTGTTAATTGAAATGAAAGCAGGGGATGATGGTAGAGTGCTAATGCAAATTGGCTTATGCTCTCTTTTTTTTCCCAAGGCCTCTTGACATAAATAAGCTTAATTATTTTACAGTAAACTGCATGTGAACCACTTTTCTGCAGATTTTTTTTCTCAATCATAACATGTACCTACTTGTTTTGAATGAAGACAGTTGGATACTTTTTATTTATTCTATGAAGGCTTATTTTGTAAGGACTCACTATTCATTTTTAGGGATTTTTATTCTTTTAAAGTCAAATTACTATCTTCGTAATTTCTCGTGCACCATGGCAGTAGCTGCCACCATTGTCAAATAGTTGAGAAAAGTTTCTGTAAATTCAGTGACACATTGTCGTCAGAATTTTCCTAGAAGATAAAACATATGAAAGGGGAAACAAATAATAATACTTACAAGGCACCTGTAGTCTAATAAAAAAAAAAAAAATAAAAGACCATTCTTATTTTAGTCTTTGACTTTTTTTTTTTTTTTTGGAAGGAGGTCTTTTCTTATTTGTCAAACAGCAAGCACCAATTGTATAGAATTGAAAAAAACCAGAAACACTAATTTAGATGACACTTATTTGGAGATACTTTGGAGAAAAATCATATAATTATGGAATTATTACAGTATTCTTTAAAGATATGTAGAATTACACCTGGTTATAGTCTATAGTCTCCGCAGTTTCAACACAAGGAATATCTGGAGGAGCCAACTCCAATTACATTGAGTTTCTACATCCCTTTGTATTGCACTGTACCCAATAAAGCAATATTTAAGTCACTAAGAATTATACAAAGTAACATTTAGAGTTACTTTTTAAACAGAACATTACAAACACAAACTATCACCAAAACAGCTTTCATTTTTATAGAAATGTATGCAAGAATAAGTATCTTTTTGTTTTTATATGCAAGCAGTCCTGACTGCTCTTGTAGATGATGATTGTAATTGAAGTGTCAACCTAATTAACAACTAAACTTTGAATAATGCTAATGAGAACTGAACATGGCATCAGAGAAAAGACCAGCTCTACAGGTGATAAACCTTCACAGTAGTGACATTTTCCAGTGTAAAGTCACAGTTACTGTGATCTGATCAAAGAGAGAGACCCCCATTGGGTCCAATTATAACTATAGTTTTGAAAAAAAAATTATTGAGTTATGATGTTCATAATCTATGCAGAAAGGCCTTTACAGTATAGGTCTTTTCCCCATAGCTGTGATCTTTTCAATTTATATCCAAGCTCCATAGATCTAGATAAAAGTTTAGAGCCTGATTCGTTTAGCCCATGGAAAGCATACACCAAGGCTCATTTATGTTTTTTCCTCAAAAGAAAAAAAAAAAGTACAAGTCTGAGTACAAAAACCAGTTAAGCTGTTCAAGGCTGAAAAAAATAAATGTATGCTAGTTTTGGTTTGTTTGTTGGGTTTTTTTGTTTCTTTGTTTTTTGTTGTGTACTGTATGATCATTTAAAAGTTATTAAAAATAAGGTTTTTTTCATTCTGGGGAAATAAATGTATATATCCTTTGTATAAGGAAAATGCAGCCATCAACATTAGCTCAATTTCACTAAAACAAAAGTAGTCACATGGGGTCAAAAAAAGAACTGTCATCCTTAAAGTGTTGTCTCTGTCATGACAGACAAAGCATCTTCTAAATATAAGGGATATTATTCTCTAAATTCTTTTAAATCTACATTCTTCTAAATTATATCCTGTGAGTCTGGGGAAATAATGCCAGATGACAAGACAGGGTCAGAGAAGAAAGGGGTAAAGATGATGTAGAGCAGAGGAATTATAGGACAAAGTGAGGGATGTGAAGAAAAATGGTATTTTCTGATTTTCTCAGTTCTGGCAAGGGCCTATGTATCCCCTAACATGAATCGATAAACAAGATGCTTTACGCAAAAACGTGTTAAAAAGAACAATAGAAAGCAACAAATCTCCCACTTCACTGTAGTATTGGTACATTATTAGTTCAACAATATTAATAACACCCCAATGGGATGACAGTTTGAAGGCGGGTTCTCCAGCAAAAAACAATGTGTAAGTCAGATGCCCGTTTTTTGTGTTGCCATCCTGGAGGAAGTTCTAGCCTCAAAAAGGCTATGCTGGAGCTCAAAGAAAGTTCTTCCAACTTCTGCTCCTCTCAGGAGACTATGCTAAAAGGCAGAGGGAGATCTATTAAGATTATTCTCCAGAAGTACTGGGAAGGCAGGTCTCCTACGAAAAAGCCCACAGAGATAATGTGTGCCACAACCCTGATTTCCCAGTCCTCGCAACCGGAGTCCTGTCTGAAGCATCCTTGAGACCCGCCTAGGTTTCCTTCAAGCTGAGGTCAGCAAACATGCATGCAGTGGGACAGTGCTTTCTCAGGGCTTATCCCACCACTGAGTGACGGCAAACCCAAGCTGCACATTTGGGGAGGCTGCTGGCAAATTCTCCTGGTTCCACAGTTTAATCACAGATAGCATGATAAAGTAGTTATTACAGTCAATACAGTAGGTACAGATAAGAGACTGGGTGCTTTGAACTACTGAGGAGGACTTGCTGCACAGCAGGATTGTGGTTGCTTAGATCCATGAACCTAAAACCAAGGAAGTGTGAGACCCCATTGGGTGACATCATTAATCGCTCTTAAATTTTCAAAGAAAATCCACAGTTCTGGCACCAAGCCAAAAAAAAAACCAGGCAGCATCTTTATCAAAATCTTTTCCTCATATACACTTTAATCCCTCTATCTATCTATGATTAAGAACGCCAAACTTTTTTCTACCCTTCTTTGCATGTCTTAAAGTTTAAAAATAAAGAACCGCAAACAAACCAACCACAGGGGTTAAAATGCTGTTAAAATTTATTTCTGGAAGACACTGGTGATCTGTTTCAGAAATAGTATTATTAATTTACACTACAAGCAAACTGGTTTTATCTTCTCCTAGCAACGGCTTCTCATAGGAAGGTGACTTCATTGGACTGCTAAACACTACCAATGGAGAGCAATCAGAGCTTCACAAAGGTTTAGATCAATAGAACAGTTTTTCAGAGATTTAGAAAGTCATGAGATTGATATGTAATTTTTCTTTCATATGTAAGTAAGCATATCTAAAATGTAGAAACATATTGCACCGGTCATTAAAAAAAAAAAAAAGTATTATTTTTTCAAATTAGTCACTTTATGTCCTTTCTAAGATTCTTAAAATATAACTAGCTGATCAGAATCAAAGCATGACTGATATCTCTTCCATATTTATGCAAGCAGAAGAATAGTACTGCACATAAAGTTAAAAAATAAATTAATAAAATTATGTAACTTTTATCAAAGCCTTTGCTCCTGCAAAAACTTAAGCACACATATAAATCTAAGAACATATAGAAGTATTCAAAAAGTTTTTCACCTGAGAAACGCATACCCATGCAGAGGGGTTCCCAATGACCACTCACTCTCCGAAAAAAAGATATCCAGGCATTTATATGGTATTAGTAACAGTTGCTATGCTTTAAACTACTTTTTGGTGTTTCCCATCAGATCACATCACTATAAAAGCAAGCCCACTCTCAACAGCAAGAAAGTGAGAGAAGATGGCAGAGGAGAGACACAAAACCACAAAATGGAATCTGATCTGATTTAAATCAATATTGTTAGTGAAAGGGCTTCTACGTATTTGATATTATCCACACGCACAGGATTTAGGCATCTCAGATAGCCCTCCAGCGTTTAATCACATATATTTCTTTAGACAAAAACAACTACTTAAATGCAAATGTTTTCAAAACTAGTTGTACTTCTCAATCTCATGTTCTAGCATCTAAAACTGTATCAAGGTTCAAAAGAATCTCAGCTCTAAGAATTTATTCAAAATAAATAGTTGCCTCATAACACTGCAAACACTGCTGACTGTTCTGAGTTTCTAAAATACATCAGTAATATGTTTGGCTATTTTTTGATGGGAAAACTTAATAAATTATGATATTTAAATTTTACAAAATAATCTTTTTAGTTGCACTGTTACACATTGACCATAACTTCTTTATAATACTATTAATCATTATATTTTCAGAAATAATTTGCACTCCCAGTAACTGTTTCATAAAGTAACTATTTAATTTTCGATGTGAATTACAGCCCACCTCTCAAATGGTACTTTCAGAACAGTAACGTTCATACGCCCAATTTACGGTGTTAAAATCCTGTGACTTTAGGAATCCCAAAACTAGAACTGTAAAAACCCATTTAAGATTCTGTATTCCATCATGGTGTGTAGGCACCACACACTACAAAGGCTATGCATCTTTCAACAGCTCTCTAAATTTTATGGTTAACAATATTTAACGACCACAGAAGATGCTACAAACCTATAAATCCTATTGTTTTCCAAAGATCGTATTTATAAAAATTTGGTTCAGTCTATGGAGAAGTTAGTAAGACTTGGTTGCTAAACGCGATGCCCTCAATTCTCCAAGCTTTTTTTGAAAGCGTTCAAAATGGAGCAAAGGGGCAGTCTTTTGGTCAGAGTTAACTGCAAGCAGATATTGCAGGATCAGACACAAAGTTTATAAATTTGTGTCTATGGTCTCCACTAATTTATGTAAATCACAAATGCTCTTTGTCTAACGCCTTACGTTATTAAAGAGGTGATCTAAGTATTATTGCATTAGGAAATTTACTCCCACAGAAGTAGCTACTTATTTTCTTCTTTTTTTTTTTAAATTAAAAAATAACAGACAAATTCACAGTGAAATGATGAAATTTAAAAACAAGTGTTCATGTCAGAAGAGAGGAAAAAGAGGGAGTTTTTCCCCCCTTAAGAAAACAAAGGATTCCTGAAAGTCTTGCACTGATTTATTTTTCCAATTTTAAATACCTTAGGAGTAGCGGAACTGCTACTGGCATGGTAGTATTTCTAACAGTCAATAAATCTAAAATATTATGTGTGAATATTGGAACGAAGCCATTAAGAAGATTACAGCATGCAACGCAGCAGAGGGTCCACATGAAAAAAGGACTGGTAATTCAGGACAACTGTGACCACTGACCTTTGCACAGTCAAGACCACTGGTCAGTTTGACAGAATAATAGAGTTCACATGCACAGAAAGTCACCTAGCCTGTAACTATAATTTAAATGCTTAAGTGAATGATTTAAAAATGCCTTTAAATCTCAGTTAATTTATTATACAGTTTATTAGACAATGCCATGTAATAATGTTTTTTCAATCTTAAATTTATCATGAAAAAAATCACCATCGGAGCACAGACATATCACTTATACATGGGTAAACTATCAAATACCTATGCTGTGAGGATATCATCAGGCTTATTGATCAAGAAAATAATTACTCCATTTCCTTTGGACACAAGAAACAGTTTTAGAAAACTCTTTGAAAATACTGCATTTCATTTGTGAGGCTGTTAACCAACCTGGAATCAATTTTTGAAAATTATAGTAAGACTAGAGCTTCTTTTATATTTTCAGTTCTTCATTCTATATTAACACCTTTCAGAGGTACTCAATGCATTTTTTCCATCAGAAGTTTTATTAGCTCTCTATGTATACTTATGAGGTTTATTTACATAATGTTAAAATGCTTCACATATGTAAGTATCTTCGACACGTGCTTTAACGTTTTAAGTCTGCTTTATCGTTTTGACTCTAAAGCCCTACATCTTACACTTTTTCACCGAGATGTTAGCAGTTGCACAGCCCCTCATGAATGCAACAAGCACACAAGCATTTTGACATTTTATGAGCCAAACACGGATGTTGTTTTGTTTCCAGGTTTTCCAACTATAATTGTATATGTTTTCCATTAAATTGTTTCAGTTCAACTGCTTTACAGGTTGAAGTAGAGGAAGAAATAGGAATATTCAAATTTAAGGCTTCATTATAAAATCCTCAAATTCTGCAAGTATATTTTGCATAAAACATAGTTGTTCTGCTTTGTTCTGTATTAAGATACAGAATGAAATATTTTGTCTACTGTATGGTCTATACACTTGGAAAACCTTCATTAACGTTAATAATAGTAAAATGCATATATGCTGGGCGCGAATACACTTCTAAAAGTATGAAGATCTGTATCCCTATTTTCTTCATGCTAGCCTACTTATTTAGAGATCATTTTGATATGCATCTTTAAAATAGATGAGAAGCCCCTCTCATTGCACAAATATCCATTTTTCCTGTTGGAAGGACCTCCAGCTGCAACTCCAGTATCTTACTGAGCACGATGCCTAATTCTCAATTCTACATCTAGCTATTATTTGACAAAAGGTATGCACCTCCATGATATTATATCCTCAGCCTTAATTCAGTGAATGCAAGGTCATTTAAAATTACTGACACCACAGAAAAGTACTCATTTTTTACTTAACTTGTTATACTCTTGAGCGATGCAGTACAGTCAGAATAACTGTACATACATGTATCTGTATACTTTTTATACACTAATGTAAAATATATCATCTTTTACATTTCTGAACTATAGTTGATACTGAGTCAAAAGAAAGACTGACCAGATGATCTATAAAAAGTCTAGATTTTAACATCATTAAAATCAAAGAGAACTGACATTAATACAATCATCAAGAATTTTATTTCTATTGTATCAAATATGTACAAATTACCAACAAAACCAAAAGACATAGTATGTCGCTACAGTGCCTTACTTTGATTAAGGCAGTTTGTTTTTATGATTTACAATTTCAGAAAATGTAACTCTTTGATTTCACATTTTGATATAAAATTCTTTGTGCTGACAACCATTTGTGATAGCTTGAGCATCTATAACTAAATAATCAAAACAGCGGTTTCACAATGATATTCTTTCAGAGCTCTACTGGGAAAAACAAGGTAAGTGAATTTTGTGACTATTTAAAATGATATACAGAATATGTTCCCCTATAGGCAATAAGGAAAAAAAAAAAAAGGGGGGGGGGGGGGAGGGGGACACCCTCTGCAAGATCAAAGTCCAGAAAGAACTGGCACTTAATTTATCATCCTTTACAGACAAAAGACAGTTTTCGTCATTTTAAAAGGATCAGATGTCTTTTATGACAAACTGGGTTTGCAGTTTAATTTACAAATAGAATTCTAAGTAAGCAGTCTTTGCTCTGCCAAAGCAAATGACAAACAGTATAGGTTTTCATTCACGCAGCCCTCAGCAGGATAGAAGAGATTAAAATAAAACTGAAATAATTTAGAGAAAACAAATAAATGTTTCAGAAAGTTGAAGAAGATCAAAGCCTGAATTTTCTGACCCCAACTGTACAAGCATTTCTTATTATATTGACCAGTGCCATCAGATCATTAATTAAAAGGAAAGCGCTGGCAGGTGGCAGGGAAGCAGAAGCCGATAATTGGCCCCCTTCTTCTTTTTGCCTTCAAAAACTCTCTCGTTCTTTTGCAAGACATGCCACTAGGCAGACAGAAATGCCTACTTTGTAATATAATGATTAAGATGAGATGAAGAGACTCTTGCGTTTAAAGCAGCTATGCCTAATGAATGCAGCTAGCTTTATAATTATGATCCGACTTTTACAATAAGGAATATGATGTTCCATTCAACATCTCCTCAACTGTCAAAAAGGTAAAAATCTCAAATAGAGGGGTCTACACTTGGTGTTTTTCACCCCCTAATTCCTTTTATAGCAGTTAGCAAAACCAGGCAAAAATAACTACTAGCAATTCAAGCATCTATATAGGAAAGAAAGAATGAAATATCTGTAAGACTCACCACTTCACCAGGTAGGTTGTTCAGGTCATTAAAAGGGGTTTCTAGAGTGTTTGTGTCAACATTTAGCAAAACCACATCCTCCAGTGATCTATTTTTTACTCTCTGTTAAGAGGAAAAAAAATACAGTGGAAAAGCATTTTACTACGGCATTCTCCTGAAGTACATTTTTATTACAATGTGCTAGATTAGGAACCATGATTTTACAAACGAACAATAATGGCAAAGACAGAATTTGGAGCTTTAGATCTAGGATTTGTGAATTAAGCACAGGATTCAGAGTAGCTTTTCAAAACACTTTCTCTTCATCAAACAGTAAGGTTATAGTAATAATCTCCGAAATCCAAGCATATTCAAGAAATGGATCCTCGAAAGCCAAGATTTACACAAAACACAAATATATTGCAACTACACACATCTGATACCAACATTTTATTCTCCCATATTTGTGAAAGAGAGGATGTTAATCATATAATTCTCTGAAAAACAGAGAAATCTATGTAATTATTTGCAGCTTTATGTAAGTCTCAGGTATGTGATGTCTACTAGTATTATAGAAAAATGGATGAAACAATCTTTCATCAATGGACTTGACTAGCAGCTATAAATTAAACTATTTGTTCCTTTCAGGATGTCCTGGCTTCAGCTGGGATGGAGTCAATTTCCCTTCTAGTAGCTGCTGTGTTTTGGATTTAGTACCAAAATAATGTTGATAACACACATTGCTTTAGTTGTTGTTAAGTAATGTTTACAGTAAGTTAAGAACTTTTTCAGCTTCCCATAGAAGCTGAGAAGGAGCACAGACAGGACAAGCTGGCCAAAGGAATGTTCCGTTCCATACCATAGACACCACGCTCGGTATATAAATGGGAGTTTGGCCAGAGAAGCCCGGGATCTGCGATCGCCGCATGGGACGGGCTGGGCAATCGATCATCAGATGGTGAGAGCAATTCGTGTTGCATCACTTTATTTTGTATATTCTTTTACAATTTTATTATTTTTCTCTTCCATTGCTGTTCCATTTAACTGTCTTTATCTCAACCCACGAGGTTATTTTTTTCCCCCTCATTTTCTCCCTCTTCTACCTACCCTACTGAGGGCAGGGGAAAAGTGAGTGAGTGGCTGCGTGGTCCTAGTTGCCAGCTGGGGTTAAACCATGACACCAGAAATGATGATAGAACTCTTTTCTATATGGTTCTACAATAATACCTAACATTGCAGGTCCAGGAAACAATTTTAGAAGGAATTGAGCGACTTCTTTCAGGGTAAGCTTTTCTGTTCCATTATTTTCTGATAGAATAAGGAAAAAGATCCTAGTCAAGATATTATGATCAATGTACACAGATGAAAGAACTTGATTTGAGAGAACAGAAAGCTGTGCCTAGAGTTAAGAAGTATACATAATAGAAGGCTCTTTTTCGGAAACACAAAAGTGCTAGTGGCTCAGACTGGGGAAGAACCCACCTCATCAGCTTAGCAAAGTGACTTGATCCTTAGAAACTGCTTTAGCAGAAGTGTAAATCAAATGAACTTCCTGAGTCAATTATCTACTCTGCATGATAATCAGACTAACACACATAGGCTTAATGGTGTCATCAAATGGTTATCGAAACAGGCAAAGCTATTTATGACCCAGCTACTACTTACTGCTTAGCTGAGTTCCGATATTTTGTTGTATGTTTAAATCTGAAAAAGTTACCTCTTGTTTTTTGGAAAAAAAAACCCCACCTCATTTCTAAAATTAGTAGTTATGAATGTTATGGGATAAACATTAGACTCAGGTTTTCAGCGGGACAGAAACATAAATTATCTGGGAAAACAGAATGATGCTGAATTTTGATTGATGGCAACTCCAAAAGAAATGTTAACTGTTCTCAATATTGGGAAAAACTGTTGCTGAACCACTAGAAAAGGCAGGAAAAGAGCTACTACTGAGCTATTAAACAGACACAGAAAAAAAATTATGATGTAGTGCTTAAATGTCTCCATAAAACATTTCTAAAGTAAGATTTCAGAGAAGGATTTTTTTTACTTTAATAAAGCAGCTGAAGCTTAATCTTTTTAATTCTGTGTGCCAAAAAACAGTGTTTTTTTCTGAATCATTGCCATCAAAATTATCATTTATGGCATAAACACCTCATGCTTACCAGTATGCAAAAGTGTATAGTAAACTTACCTCTATTAAGCTTAAGTGGACACCAATTAGATAAGGCATCGGCGCACTGAAAGAAGAAAGTGGAAAAGACTGAATTATTCTTTTAAGTACCAACTACAACAACATTTGTGGAGCAAAAAATATTTAAAAACTTGGCGCATACAGTCCCTAGCTAACATTCACTGTTTAAGCCTGTATTAAATGTTCACAGTAGACAAGGGAAATTATTCATTTATTTATTTATTTTTACTCTGTAGTAAAGACAACCACAAAATAAAGGGCACTGTTCCTGGAAGTATGAGCCACAACAGCCTTAAGGCTTGCTAACTGGCTTGCCGCACCTAGTTCCAATAACCAAGCATACTGTACGGCAGAGCTAGCCTAGGGGATGTTCCAAAAGTGGTCTGTCTCTAGAACTACAATGGTTTTAAAACAACATTCTGGAGAATATGATACTAGTTAGCATCACCCCTCTGCAACTCAAACATCATCAACGCCCGTTTTGGTTCTGAGTCTGCTTCTGAAACCCTTCCTGAGCAGTCATTCGTAAACGGTATAATATTCTATCTAACTCGAGATAGTAAACTTCTCATTTCCAATTTGAATAAGACAAGGAACTATATTCTCAAAAAAAAACCAAATACCCACACAAAGCCTCTGGAGTGAGACCTCCTGCAGTACACAAGCAAGAAACTGAATTAGTCAGATTAATTCATCATGGTTTCCCATTATCTTCTGTTTCTACTCTAGCGACTGTGTTCTGGCAACATCTGACAAAGAATTGATCGTCTCTTCTCCCAGGTTACAGGCGATAGGATGAGAGGAAATGGCCCCAAGTTGCGACAGGGGAGGTTTAGATTGGATATTAGGAAAAAAATTTTCATCGAAAGGGTCATCAAACATTGGAACAGGCTGCTCAGGGAAGTGGTGAAGTCACCATCCCTGGAGGTATTTAAAAGATGGGTAGATGTGGTGCTGACGGATATGGTTTAGTGGTGGTTTTGGCAGTGTTCGGTTTATGGTTGGACTCAATGATCTTAAAGGTCTCTTCCAACCTAAGTTGTTCTATGATTCTAATATATTCAGTATCCAGCACTGAAGGGAAAAAAACATCATCACACTTTTGGATACTGCAAGACTACTAAAAATATTCACTCCAGAAAAGCAAATGATAGATAGGCTGGTTTAAACAACTCAGTGGGAAAGGAAACACTAAGGGAGCAGGGCGAAAAACTAAATAAAAATTATCTCTGACAAATAAATGGAAGGTAAGATGACTTATATGAAGTTATACAGGTAGCTGACATACAATAATTTCTCCCATTGTTGTTAATTCGATCACAGATCTGAGCCACTGGCACTGACTGATTGGCAATTGACTTCCTGAGGCCCAGGGAGAGGCTTTGCTGCATCAGTTCACGTGGCCACATCAATTTGGTCCCAGCTCTGGGAGTAAAAGTAGCAATTCTCACCTGCCTGCGACTGCAGCCAGTTTTAGAAAAATCTGTACACACTATAGATTAGCCAATTGCTCTCATTAACAACGTCCCACAGGAGAGGATCGATGCCAAAAGGAAAAAAAAAACCAAAACCAAAACCAATAAACCCCCAAAATAAATAACTGCCAAAACGAGCTTTCATCATGTTTATACTATCAAAATGAAGGTTTGCTGAAACTGCAAACTGTCATGCCTTAAGGTACTTGGGCAACAGGGCTTCCAAAAGGGGAAATGGAGACCCCTATGTCCCCACACACCTTTTTTCTTAGCCTAATACTGAAAACTTTTGTTACCACCTGATGACTTCATTGAGGCGAAGGCCTTTTTGCCTTAGTGGACTAAACTCAAGTTACATGGAATCATAAATGGCTGTCTCTCCAGACACAGAGACACATTTATATTCCGTGAGGAATCAGACAGCTTTAAAACACTCTGTACTTTTAAGAACAATTTATATTATGTAACATATTTAACCAAGTCAATGAGAATGACTACGACTGCCACGTAACTGAGGATTCTGCGGCTGAATACACAGCAAAATAGATGCTCAGGTTCATCGCATGAGAGTTATTTGATAACATGAACAAATAACGTGACCTGGAGGAACTACGGTGAAAACAAGCGCTATACCATGTATGCATTTTATGCACACTTGTTTTCTTGTACACCAACACTGTTCTAGCAGCTTCACCAGGCCTGTACTGACTTAAAATAGCTGACAATTTGCTCCGCTAATAAATCTGTCACTGAGAAGGGTAGTGTGTAGCTCTTTTCTACAGAACAAAGCAACAGCTACATCATTTCAATTTTGAGAAGTTAACAGAATAAAGGTACAAAGCTAATTAGGTACGCACATCTTCAGAATGCATGAAATAAAAATTGCAGGTATGGAAAGTCGATTTAATCCATTTTCAGCAAAGAATGAATTTTATTACTGCTGGATTCTGAAGCCTTAACAGAAGAGGTTTGTAATATGTATGTGAAATTGCTTACTATGATACTACTGGGAGCTGCTACATAGTTTTTCTCTTGCTTATGCATGTTATTACCAAAAATGTTATTAATCTACAACATCATTGCCTAAAATAATTACTATGTTATGCAAAACATGCAAGTTAATTGGAAAATAATTGTCCCATTCTCACGAAAACAGGCGTGCGTATATCCTAATTCAGAAGAGACCAAATCTCATAAAAAGACATGTTGCAATTGTAACTTGAATTTTCTAATTGCATTATATTCTTAGCAGAGCATCAGTAGAACAGATGCTTTATCATCCACAGACAAAACTGTCATACATTCTTTTATCAGTGACTTAGTTTGCCAAGAAATTACACAGAAATTTGATGAAATTAGCTTTCTCCTTTACAAAAATTAATTTTATTCAAATATAATTACTGTATCAATGCTCAAACTTAATTTTTGTAAAAGCTTTCTTGAAAGCCAGCCACCTACTGGGCTGAGTGCAACAATACCTTTTTGCTTACTTAATTGTAGGAAAGAAAGAAAGTCTAAAAAAAATATTCAGAGAACTCAATTTTTCAGTAACTCTGTTGTGTTTTCTTCATACAGAGGTAAAGCAAAAATTACTTTCACAGCTGAATACTTTGCTATCTTTTAGAAAAAGAAATGTATTATCTCTTCTTTTTTGGATGGTTGTTCCAGTTCTCACATTGGAGTTCCCATAACGGAATTCAAGGCCAAGATAAGCTACGTGAGGGAAATAATCATCCTGAAGTAAATAAATATACAGCATGTTTACAGACTAGACCTTGCAATTACTCATAACATGGCCAGTCCTGACAGCATTACAGTCCACACTGATGCTCAGCACGGTGGGTTTGGACTTCTGAAAGAATATCCGTTATATTATGTCTAAAACCAGTCTGTATATCAGGTTGCCTGACAGAACCTAAGAGGCTTTTTGATTAAAAAGGCAAGTGGAAGAATTTAACTGGTTTTTTTAATATAGATCTGTTTTCCTCAAAGACAGATTTTTCTTTTTTCATGCCCACCAAGTGTGCCAGCTGAGCAGTTTATGTAATTTATCAAATTCTAACCCCCACAGAATTATATCATTTATCTTTATAAAATTTTTAAGATATATATTCCAACTCATTAAAAAAATTGTGGATTTCTCTCAAAATATGATTAATATGCAAAGAAAAGTTGCAGGATCAGGGCCTATATTTAAACTAGTAGATTAAATGTATTTTATCTTTCTTTAGAAATGGCCTTACTCCCTTGGAATGAAGAAAGTTATCAAAGCAATAAACTCCTACTTCATTTATTCGAGTATTATTTCAGAACAACACTAGGAAAATGAGAGTTGATAGAAGACATCCTAACAAAGTCCAAGTGAAGCAATGATGATGTAGTTTCTAGGTATGACAACGCACGTTAAGCTAAAAGGAAAAAACCTTTTATAAAAAGAACTTTGCTCTATCAAAATGAAAATATAAAAAAGAATTAGAAAACTATTTTATTAATTTTAAATTGACATGACCCTCTTCACTACACACTAGGTCTCGCCTCGTATAAACTTTGACCTTATGAATTCATCAAGGTTTTCTAACTTTATATATTATATGCCTATGAGGAAAATATTTACTCGCTGTTAATAAGCCAAAACATGAGGAGAGCTAACTATTTCATGTATTTTTATCACACTATTCCAACCTAACAAATTTAAACCAGACATGTGCGGACAGAGAAACATAAATGAACAAAATTCTGAGTTAAAAGACCTGAATTATAGTTACTGTGGTAAATTCATCAATCGTGCATTTCCTTTCATGAACATTATGTTTCCATTTGAACATCTCTAAAAAAGGGAAACTTTTATTTCCCCCCACTCTGTTGTACTACTGTGAAAAAGAAAAAGGGATATAAATGAGTTTTACAAGGTTAAGAAACTCCATGCTTCTTTTTAATGAGTAAAAAAAATTCTCAGGTCAAGCCATAATGACCTAGAATCTCAACTATTATCATCACAAGCAGCTGTGTACAGCATCTAACATTATTATTTCTGGAAACATTATCTGTGCTTCAGAGGGGAAATAAAAAAAATCTTCTAGCATTCAGGATGCACTCTGCAGGGTACAGCTTGAATAAAGGTGTTGATCTACCTTCTGAGAACAGCATTTATGGATGATACTAAAGAAATTACAAAGCTTCTGGCAAGTAAGCTCAAGTAATACAAAAACTAAAGAAATAACATCCAAGCTCTACTCCCATCTTGGTGCATATTATCAAAGCCAGGAGGAAAAACAATTAGAACAGAGTTTCTTCAAAAGAAAACTATCATTAAAGATGAAAGGCTTAGCTATAGTTGAAAGTAAAGGGAGGAGTGGGAGAAGAGTATTTGATTTTTTTAAAAAAACAATAAATAATATACATATGAAGTATAGGAACTATCACAGAAAAAGCTACACCATGGGCAAATACTGTAAACTTGAAGAAAAACTATCACAGTGACTTAAGGAAACATAATGAGAATTTTTTTGAAAACAAGAAGCTCAATAGACTGGGTGGAGTTCAATGGAACATCAATATTTATAGCTTCTAAAAACAAAAACCAAAACAAAGTCCAGCAAACATACAAGCATAATTTATTTCTGTGAAGAAAAACATCAGTAACAGAAACATAGACATGTTGGTAGGCATCTGACTTGGCCTTGGTTTTTATATATAGTAACAATATTCCTGATCTCTAGAATGGCTTTAAATGGTTCATTTTTCCACCACAGGTCCATAGGGTCTAGTTAAAGTGAAAGTCTCCAGGGATAGATACTCCCATTTTAGGCGTTTTAATGGAAACTCACATTTGGTATCTCTGGTACTACTATGAATAAAAGAAAGTAGGTCTCTTTTTAGCCTGAAATCTTAAAACACAGGCATTCTATGATTCTATGGGGAAACATCATCCCTTGAAGGATCAGAAGTGACTCAAAAAGTAATTCTTTCGTGCTCAAATTAAAAATTTGCCACAAAGCCTGTCATGAGCAGAAACACATCAGGAGAAGCAGAATTCTTACAATGAATATTTTGGAAATATTGAAAGGTTTTAAATGCACTCAAGAAGGTGTTGGATAGGATCCTGAACCTGGCTGAGTCAAAAATACAAGTATTAAATAATTGTATAGACCTAAGGGAAACATTGATGCCTACTAACATTTGATTCTGGAAAAACTGATCATTCTTTTTTCTGAATGCTTCTATCAGTACCATTTCTCCCAAGTTAAAATAAATGCCAATTAAAAAAAAAGTAACACAGCCACATTTAAATTACTGCATGCAATCTCTTAACAATAAAACAGGAACAGTTATTATAAACATGATTCCAAATGCTGCATTGGTAGTAATCAGCACTGTAATTCAAATGTAATTCAAAATACCAATTCAAACACCACATAAAGGCATGCAGAAATATCTCTATTCAAGTCAGTTTAAGTGTTTTCATAAACTGGATCCTGTATATTTAGTCACATAAGCATTTGCTGTTTTCAACAGTTAGAATTACACGACAGGTAAGAACCTCGGAAACGGGGATAACGGGTTAGCTGTCTTACCAGCAGTAGTCCAGAAGATGTGGAGGAAGCACTGGGATGTAAATGTGTTGCCAATACATTGGATATAACAATGCAGCTGACGCATGAACACAAGCAGTTAACTAAAAATAAAAATACACAGAATTGGCAACAAAAAATACGAATAAAAAGAAAATACAAAAATCTTAAATTTTAGACCTGTAAGAATCTTAACCTCCCCAAACCACCTATGATAACATTTTTAAATTACTTTTAATTGCTGAAACACATCTATGAAGAACTCTGATACACATATACAAATACAACATTTGCAAGAAGTCAGACTAAGAAGTCAATTAAAAGTTAGCCCCGCTCAGCTGATTCCATGGAAAAAAAAAGAAAATAAACATGCATTACTTTTGATGTTTATGAAACAAAGGTATGCCACGAACACACATAACTTGAGTGCACCCCAGCTGTACTCAGCTCCACTGGTCAGGAAAGACTCAGTGGTGTTTTTTGGTCCACATTTCTGCTGTTTGGAACAACTGGAATTGATCTGAACTCGCATGGAGCCACAAAAGAGCACTAAACTGGTGAGCAGGCTTAATTTCTGTTTGTGTCACTGTCTTGATTTCCAAAATACCTTTAAAAAAATCTAAAGTGAATATTCCCTGTGACAGCAAAGCAACTTTGTTTTTCCAAAATGCCCTTCCCAAAACAGGCACTAACATCACCAGAAAATGAAGGAGCGCTTGACCAAGAAAGGAGGTATTACAATCTGCTTACCATTCAAAACCTGTTTTTCTAAAACAAGCAAGAAAACAAACAAAAAAATACCACTATGAAAAACCCCCACCCACCCCTCAAAAACATCTCTGGAATGGATAAGAAACGTGGTTAGTTCACTCCTCAAGTGATCTGCAATACCTAAAGAATTCTGATTTGATCTATCAAATACCATTTTGCTCTTAGGGAGTCACTCATTTATTTTATTATGCAGCCAGAGAGTTACAACAGAATCACAAAACATCAAGACTGTGTTCAAAATGAGTTAGCGTACATACACAACAAATAAAACACTACAAACCTCATAAAATAAAGAGGAAAAAAAGATAATTTAAAAAAAAAAAAAAAAAAAGGCAATGCCCTACATAGAAGGCACCAAGTTTACGGAAAAAGACAAGACTGTCCTAATGTTTTACATCACAACGGAATTACCATCTGAGGTTAACTTGAAAATAGCATTGTTTATTAGACATGTACTTTTACAGTAGCAAAATGAAAAGCTAAAAATAAAATGTAAAGTCTGTCCATGCAGCAAGTGCTAAAACTTTATGGATTTTACAGGGAAAAAACCCAAAACTCTTTGTGGAACAGATCAGCAGTTAAAGCTTTCACACCCTGGCTCTCTTAGACATTAAGATTTGTAAATAAAAATTATACTGCAATTTTGTACATGTATTTTTACTCTAAAAATGAAAAAAAAAAAAAATTATAAGACCATCGCAGCAGAGATCACGGACAATTACAATTTGTGCAGCATAGTTTGCTCAGCACTCAGATTAATAAAACACGATTAAATATGGAAAAGAAGAGGGTCTGAAAGCTCCTGAGGGATATCATTAGGGCAAATTGCCAAAGAATGAAACATGAGCCAGTCAGGAGAGTCTGGAAGCTGCAGTAGTACCAAGGGACTTGAATGTTCGACAGTTGGAGCTTCAGTAATGTGTGAACTGCAGGTTAAGGTATCAGGAGACTCTGTTCACTGACACACAGAATGTCACTATTGACCAGTGAACTGCCCGAGCCTGACAGCTACACAACAGAAAGCCAAGTATATCATAATTCTGTATTTAAACTCTTCGTTTCAGATTAACATCTCGTTTCTTAGTTTTACATCAAACCTCTGCAATTACTCTCATTTTAGACTTATAATAATGTCTATTTTAATAATTACTGTGTTGTTACTAAGAATTAATTGATTTGGGGGAAGAAATAAATGAGTACCTTATTCCTCTTTTACACAGTGGGATTTATGAGTTTTATTTCCATATTACCTCTCTCTGCAGTTTAACTAACATTACTGATAGCGCCGTCAAGCCGAGTATCATGTTTTTCCTTTTTTACTCAAAACAGATACGAATTACTAATTAGTATGTCCACATACTATTTTATATAGCATACAAATTTCAAAAAACAACTACCTGTAGAAAAACTAGCATTTTATATATTTCAATCACACACTGAAATAAGGCTGAGCATACAGTTTTACAGGATATCCCCCAATGTATACAGCCTCCTCCTCGTCCTCCTCTTAACAGGCATTCTTAAATTATGAATTAAGATGACTATACTATTTGCATGAAGAAGTATTTTTCTATCTTATGCATATGTCTGTGTTATATTTTATTTCTCACTTTAACAGAGGAAATGGATAATTCCTTAAAAACATTTGAAGTTTTATTAACTCTCTTGTTTTACAATCTGTATTTTGGTGTGGCATAGACTGCCATCTATTTAACATTTGTAATTAAAAAAAAAAAAATCTATTAAATTTTAGCATTTCCAGCAGGAAAGGGAAAGATTTTATTACTTGCACATCAAGGTTTTGCTTTACTGTTCCTTGCTTTTCTATTTAGTGACATCTTAATGTAACATCCTATTTAAACATTTCCATCTATGCTGCTGCAGTAGGTTTCCAAACATTTTAGTACGGCATGAATATGTTTTATAGTTTCCTGTTGTATACAGCCTGTAATACAAGCAGCTATGGGGATTCTGCTGCTCTTCAAACTGTGTGACATTTTAATACTGTGCCAACTCTGCCTTTAAGCAAATACTGATAAGATAATTATGGATTTCGTATTAAAAACTGCACGCTTCCTGGCAAATTCTCTTTTTGCCTCTTGTACTGTTTCAACAGCGATTGCATTTCTCAGATGCATTAGCGATTTAAATAACTTACCTCTTTAACTGACATATTCATTCTCCTGAATAGAAGAGAGACTACTGCGAATCTTGGAATAACGCTGCGTGTCTTAAGTAACCAAGAGATCTGAAAAGCATTCGGGGACCAGGTAGAGCACAACTGCTTACATCAGAACACAGAGGTCTATAAAGGCAACACTAGATTTGGAGGGACGTCTGACAGCATCTGCACTTGGGAGCAGAGCCCGGCAGAGCCCCAGCAGGCACCCTACCCTGCTGGATGCCCAAGGAGGAGACGGCAAGGCAGAGAGTGCAGCACAAGCTCCTAGGTGCAGAAATGAGCATCTGCTGCTTGACCAAGTGGTGAGAACTTTTACAGAAAACAATTCCTTATGCTATTTAGGGGAAAAAGCCTACGGAGCCCGTCTGTTGATTTGCTAGCTATTCTAAAAGGAATTATCAAGATGCATATTTAAAAAAAAAAAAAAATTGTAAGAAGAGAAAGGTCATAGATCCGAAAAATCTCTTTTTCCAGACAGGTAGTCATTATCCTAAATTATCTTGAAGTTATCTTCAAGGCTGTGTACAAACTAACCTGTTTTGCCAGCAACAACTGGAGATGACATCAACTGTGAACTGTGAGCGCCTTTACAGATAAGCTGGTATATATAAGGCGAAAGCATCTGTCCAATAAAATTTGCTACATATTTACGTATATACACAAATATATCATTGCTCAACTCCACAGTTTGCTAAAAAATCCTAAATTATGGCAGAACAGTGCTATAGAACCTAGCTACTGCAAATCTGATAGTTCATTACATGTTTTGAGGCAACAAATACTGTTCAGACATCCTCCTATAATCCACTGCACTAGAAAAGACCTACCAGAGTTGTGATTCTATCCATAATAAAACAGGTGGGCTGCCTTTAAGTAAAGTTTTTATCTGTGGAAACCCATTTGTCAATATTGAACAGAACTTTTGATATTTCTGCTTCCAACAACCTGGATTTTCTTAGCCTGTTTTTCTCCATTTCAAAAAATGTCTTCTAGTTTAAACAACTTTTGTTTCAAAAATAAATCTAATTACGGTTTTAAAATTGGTTTAAATAATGTGGTTTTAAATTACATACACAACATGAGCCAACTGATTTGAACTAGTTAAAAAACAACTTTTAACAAAAGAATTCAATGTTCAACCCTCTAAAAATAGGCAAATTTAATTTGAAATCCCTAGCATTTGCATTGGACACGAAAAGAAGTTTCCTGTCCCATTCTGTCAGTAATGAATTCATTAACATAATGGAGTACAACTGAAAGATTCAGTCTGTTTCTGATCTCTTCTGATAAGACACTGAAGCCAGCATCATCATATAAGCTATCATCACCCTGCATGGAAAGTATGTGGTGTTTTCTCTAGAGTTTTGTAGTGATTTTGGTACAATAATTCTATCTTTGTCTCCTGAAAAAAAACATGCTGGAACTACATGCCTGGTGATAATACAGTCTCTCCAAATAGTGGGAGACCACATTAAAAAGTTTGTTAGCAAAATTCATTAATGGGTAATAGTAAATTCACTACCAAATCCTTGCAAGATTGAAATAACTCACAAATTCTAGACAACAATGAGTTACTTTCCACCTTAAATGGAAATAAGCAGCCACATGGGAAGACTGTTGTTCAAAAATCTATGCACTGCTGAACAGGAACAGTCACGAAAAGTTTTAGTTCAAGACTTGATCAAAGCAGATTTACCTGCTCCTGGGAACATGAAGAGTGCAGCTCCTCCCTATCCCTTACGTGGCTGCAGTAATTCTGATATGTGTATCTGCTACTCCAATGCTCATTTCTATCAGTGAACCTTTCTACTTTGGATTTCAATAGAACTAGCTCCTTTTTCTTTTCTTTTTTTTTCTAATTTTAGTTTTTACTACAACGTTAACACATGTCTAGAGCCATACCACTTCAGCTGGAAGATTTTCTGTAGGCTCAAACATTATGGTTATTTGATACCTATTATTTACGTAATTTCAATGAGCAACGTGACAATAATTATTCTGTATAGCTCACAAAACTTACCTGGCAGTTATTTTCTATCTATATAAATTAATTTCTTCCAAGACTTTTCTATAACCAGAAGTAAAAAGAGAGGCAGAGCATAGGTGGCATGATTTGCACACACCACAACACAGAAAGACAGAAACTGATTAGCAGAATCTTGTCACAAAGCCAAAAACAGCAACAGAAGTTCGACAAAATGCTGAAGTAAAATTAACCTGTGATACCATCCAACCTTTCGAAATCTACCGTATGCAACTAAAGAACTACTGTGATAAAACCATTTCCTGAAAAACCCTCAAACACTGTCAATCTCTGTCAACACCATGTCCAGAAACGGGTGCTGGTGTGTGCTCTCCCTCCTCCCTCACAGTCCCATTGGGCCAAAGAATTGCTTCCCTCCCACTGCCTTGACCACACATATGTTGAAAGATGCCACAGATTCTGTTTAGTTATCTCATCTACTTATTAATACCTATAGCACTAAATTGTAGGGGATGGGTCACCGTTTTGCCACAATTCCAGTAGCTACCATCAACCTGGACCAACTCTTACTGCTGTTACTCCAATACTCCCAGTTCACGAGAATTACTGAGTAAACAGTATCCACTTCCTGAAAGAAGAACAGCTGTACAGGTGAAAGGAAGCCTCTCATCTACATAATTAAAACTCCTAAGACTACCAGCTTTGTTAGAGGGGCATCCGCATCTAACTCTTGTTTGACTGGGAATGAGATGAGGCCTCAAACCCATAACAGATACTTAATGGTTGCTGACCTACCTTCCCATCCATTTCTTGAATGGGTTGGGGCAGACTTCCGGGGAGTAAAAGCGGGAAGGTAGCCCTTGCTTTTGCCAGTTTATAACAGAGTGTAAATCCTGTTCCAGCTCTAAAGAATAAACAGTCAGACTAAATCATAAATTTAGTCCATTCTGCTGGCATTGCTGAAAATACAGAAGTCACTGACAAAAAAAAAAAAGGGCAAAAAAAGAGAACAGAATATACTGTTCAAGCCACGATATCCAAAGCCACTTGTATGTATTTCTTTAATTTAGCTCCTGGCTAATCGTTTCCCATCTGCCATTCCCATAATCTTTAAGAAGAAAAAGGAGGACCTTAAATGAGCCATAATGCATTCTCCTCCTGTTGGCAAGATGAGACCCCGAGCTCTTCTCGCTCACAGAAGGGAGAAAGGGGAAGCGAAATATATTTCCAGTCCACAGATGAAAATTTTAACTTTTTCCATTGTGGAAATTAAACATGAAAAAGAAAACACTAATATAAAAAACTTATTGTCTTCTGGGTTCTGTGTTTTTTTGGTGGTGGGTTGTTTTTTTTTTTAGTATTATTCACTTCCTTTTACCATTATTTCTGGGGGAAGGAAAGAAAAGAGAAGAGTGTTATTCATGAATTTGACAGCACTTCATATACAATCAATTTCACTCTTTTCTTGCAATTCTTGATTCACAAAGCAGCATTATGGCATCATTCTTGTGCATTAGTTTGGAAGGGAAAAGAAAAGACTGCAGACACGGTTTGTTCCTTGCCTATGGCTCCAGGAGTGACATGTTTCCCAATAATGGAAGCTGAGCAGAAAATAAAATTGAAGTGGTAGTAGACAGGTGAGCACTCAACAAGGAATACTACTGGCATACTGTGCCTATACTAAGGACCTACACAGCCTTTTATAGATAATCGGAGGTATCTATATAACAAAGTAGATGTGGGCGGCATAGAAAAAGCCACATAACTTCATTCAGTCACTCAATTTCTTCATCCCACCAAGGTTTTTAGTGTTTTTCATAGCTTGAAAATGAAACTTCTAGAAGTTAGTAGACAGCTTTTATCCCTAATGCATTACAGATTAGGTTAACTAACAGGTCTCTTCTGATATTCGTTTATCCTAGAATAAAGCAATTATGCTTCTTTATATCATCTGTTCAATAATTTCTGTTTCCTCCTATTTCTTCATTTCTTGGTAACTTGTTTATTCTCATTTTGACATTCATTTATGGCCTAAGTTCTTTCTCTCTTCCTCTCTCACAAAACCACAGAAGAACACATATACACCTTTTTGTCCCTTTTCCTGACCATCTCCTGACTCCCCCTTTCCTTCCTCCTTTATGTTATGACATGTCTCCATGCAGGAAGAGCTATCCTCCCATAAAACAAAGGAGTTCTGCAAATGTTTCTCGCCTCTGAAAGAAGAGTTTCCAGCAAAGTAATTTTTATTAACATTTCCTCCCCCAGAGTAACTCCATTGTATGTTCTTCTGCCATACACTAATTAAGAAGCAGCAGGGAACAGCTTCCTTGTGAATAGCTGACAGACAACTTATTTACTGTGAGCAAGAGCAGAGATAACCACTGACTCTGTTATAGTTCATCTCGTCATTGGTGAATTTTGGGAAAAAAAAAAGAGTGATAAAGCAGCAGTGACCAAGAAAAAGGGGAAATCTTGCCATAACAGCACACCAGAACAGAGGGCTGGTATTACAGTCAGACACCCTTCAGTAACTCGTCTTCACATCTTGTGCTTCACGTGGTCACCAATGACTTCAGCGGTACATTTTTAGGGGGTAAGACAGTTCCGGTCAACAGAATACAGACTCTACTCTTTCACTTTCATTTCTCATACAGCCCAACCACAATGGACTCAGTACTTAAAGGCTTCTCTTAGATTGCATATGCCCACTGCAGCACCTGCACTGGCTCTACACAGTATTTTGTTCTGGTAGTTTTTATTGATTTACCAAAGATTATACGGATTGGAAAAAGAAACCACTTTTGCCCCAGGTTATCTTACTCTTGGATTTTTCTTTTTCCTGAAAGTGCTAATAAGGGGAAAAAATAATTTTGAAATTAATTTCTAGATCTGCCATTATGACTACATGCTTTTCTTTTACTGTGTGGTTTTTCATTTTTTCGCTCATTTGGGGTTTGGGATTTTTTTTTTTTTAAATAAAACCCAGTGATACAGTTCTTGATGTTTTATATAGAAGGCAGGTAACAGCAATCTGCAACTTTTTATTGCTTTTTCCCCTCTCTCATTAAAAGAAAAAGAATTGTAACCATTTGCTGACCACACATTTCAATTTCTTTTCCTAAGTTCTTTCACAATTATTTCTCCTAGTATTATACTGTGGCAATGGGAAAACTATTCTAAACTTTGAGACTGGGAGAGCTTTCCGGGTCTGACTGTATATCCTAACCACATTTTGAGTCATTATTGATATCCTGCAGCTTCATTGCTAGAAGTACACTCCCTACGGGTGTCCCAATGGGACTGTAACTACACCCACAACACGCACCTCTGCACAGTTTATTTGCAACAGCTTATACCTGAACTGTAAAAAATAAAAAAATTAAAAAAATCAACCACTACTCCTCATCTACTCCCAGACCAAATGGTCTAATTGACCTGTATTCCAAAATGAATTCTAATTATGCTTCTGGGAGCTCAGTGAGTATCAGTGGGATATCTGCTCTGCCTTGCAAGTTAATGATAAATTCCTATTCATTTATTGTTTTCCAAGAACCAAACCTAACCCTTGCACATTTTCACCCACTATGTACTACATCAGAGGAATTTGAGATACGAATTAAATTTTAAATCTATGGGGTTTCTAATTATTGGAACAGTATTATTTACAATGGATCCGACATAAAATTCATAAATACATTTTTAGATAGACTTGTGACTGCACTACAGTGCACAATTAAAATAAATTAGGTGCTATAGTCGGTTTAATCAGAACTGGGAGCATCACCCCAGCACAAGGCAATGTGAGGACGTCACTAAGCCCTATGACACCTCCCAGTGCCATTATTTTCTCCAACATGGAAGGCCTGTATGGAGCCAATTGTTCCACTGTCTTGGACCCTTAGTTTGCACGAGGGGAGTAGCTCCATAAATAGCCAGCTTTGAACTCAGAAACGTAAAAAAATATAAAAGGGGAGCTTTCTGTGTTTCCAAGCTCCACACTAACGAGCACTGTGCTCCAAAACCACATCCGAGAGATCTGGCCTAGTCACAAAGTGCTGCTTGGCAGTTTTTTTAACCAGATCCATGAATCTCCAACATGCAAACCGCAGAGAGATTTCAGTGAAGGGAGAGAAACAGACAACCACCGGTTGACGATATTACTGCCTTGGGACACACGGACTTTGGAATAAACTCAATCTCAGATTTAGGGTCAGACGCTGGATGAGCAAAGCAATTCACAAAGAAAACAGGTTTAGAGTAAGGAGTGTTTCGCCTTCTCTAGTAGCTGGTGTTATGCCCTCCAAGGAGCCTACACATCTTCCCAGTGCCTGAGCGACCATGGATAGTGTGACTGTACCTGAACAAGACTAACAAGGCAAGGAACACGAAGCCACGGCTCAGTCCAACTCATTATGGCGGCTGAGGGCAACTGCAGAAAGCTCTCTTTGCATATAAGCAACAGTAAAAGGGATTCCACAAATTTATTGTTTGCGCGTAAATTTATATTCAGTGCTCCTTCACCATGAAGAAAAAATAAATTTAAATCTGTATCTTTTATTGATGTATACATTTGTTTCTACAGGGATCACCAAAGAAACCTACAGCCAGCACAAAGCAGAAGTTTGTAACCACCAAGCTCTGAAACACAGCAGACTCGTATTACCTGAAACAAATACCGGTCAAAACGGAGATAACATTTAGATATTTGCTTAAAGTGTACCATCCTTTCCACCTGCCAGCGTAGGCCACAGAAGATACACTCTAGTTAGCATATTACTGACAGGATGATGAGAAAGCTCCTGTCAGACACTGGCCAGCCGGGTGTTTGAGACAAAACGCACAGCCCCAGCTGACTAGTTAGGGAAAGACTGGTGAGGTACAATTACAGAGGCATATGACAAGCTTTCATGCTTGAGTGACTTGAGAACCGATGACATGGCTTTAAACAGCAATCCTTCCTACCTCCGGTCACAAAACAGCAATAAGTCAACTGATGCACTGTTGTAAAATCATGATTTATTCCTTTGCTTTGAATACATGAGAGTGTGGTATGATGTTCTGGTAGACTACCACAGCAGGTGCACTTGGGGCCGAAACATCTAGGGCCTGCCTCCAGCATGCGTAAAATCAATGCTGTGGTTCAGCCTTCCTGGAAAAGCCAGCCCCAGCACTTTAATAATTTATAGAAAGACTGAATTAAAAAATTATTTGTACTGAAACTCGTGCAGCTCCACGCAACTAATAAGAATACATGTAGATGCAGTGACATGTGAGAAAATGGTCCTGTGCAAGAACATACAGCATGACATTTAAGAAAGGTCTTCCTTTTACAGCTAAAGTGAAACAACTAACAGCCACCCCTGCGAATAGATCAATTCCTTTGTTTCATTCATCACTTTATTCAATCCAAAGCCATATAATTTCTTTCTCTTTCATAGTTTACTGTTCAGAAGCCACAAATGGTAATTTTTGCTACAAACAGATCTTACAGAGCGTAATCCTCAGGCTAGCTGAATCCATCTCACTCTAACACTAAGCCTGAAGCAAGCTGTGAGGCTGGTGATAATCACATTATTAAAGCGGTTGGAAAGTCAAGCTAATAAAAGAATCAACAGTTAGGGCAAATAATGACCCAGAAGCTACGACAGAAAGGAGTGGTGGGAAGTCTCCACTTATATCTTGGTAGTAATTGGTAGGGCAAGTAGACAAAGATCTCCACCAAAGGAGTTTTAAAAGGGGGTAAAAATCACAGAAAACCAATTTAAAGAAGGATGCAATAAATACGTTAACAATTACAAAAATCAGAAGATGCATATAAAACAAAGCCTGCTTGGCAGAACTAACATATAAGCTGACAACTGAAACACACCCTCAGAATAAAGTGGTACTTACCTTTTTTTTTTTTAAATTAAAAACCCCTAATCAACATCTTTAAATAGGCAACTTTCTTTTCTCTTTCTCGTTTTTCCTCCAAAGTAAACCTTATTTTTAAATACAGCATAATTTTCCCCCCTTTTTCCATAACAGAACTGATCCTTTACTTGAGTACAATGAAAGTATGAAATTTATAGGGCAGAAATGCTAGACAAGGAATTCCTGTACATAACTAAGTGTAGTTTTCCAGTCCTGGCCCCCCACAAGAAGGGCAAGGAGAAACTGAGCAAGGCCTTGAATTATGCCTTTTGTTATCAGTCACTGCCCTGAGATAGTGAACCGAAACAGAGCTGATAACTGGAAGGTGACATCACAACCCAGTCTTCATGAACTGACATAAACACTTGATATTCAGTTAACCCCAAAGATAAGGCACAACTGCCTTAGCAGAAAGTTGTACTTGCTAGCACTGTTTTTGAACAAATAATCTTTTCAAGTATCAAGCTGTAATTCAGGAATATTAAAACATGACCTTTGTAACACAGAGGACGAGTCTGCTGTGTTTTGTACACAAAACAGCACAAAGCTAGCAAATGCTAATGTCTAAATAATCCCATTTGATTATTTGTATTATATTAAGCAATCCAACATGCTAAAGAAGAACTATCTTATGCCAAAACCACACTTAACCGTTCTTGGCAATTTAACAGAATTCTTACAGGAGATACTGAAAATTGTTTAATTTACTTTTAAAACTATATTACTCTGTAAGGAAGCAAGCCTCGCATCAGTCCTGTTCTGTATATGAAAGAGATTAGCAGGTAGCAGGTCTCACTAAGGTTCCTGATAAGCCAGGTCTATTTTTCTACTTTATCAGAACTCACTAGTGCAAGTGAAAATTAATCCAGGCGGATGCGACATGATTTGGCAGGAATTTCATGTAGCTATGACTTAACTAATGCTAGCAGAATCAAAAAATAAGCAGAAGAAAATGAAATTGATGTGCTATCTCTTTTTGGACTTGACCTGCAATCTACTACTTACATTCACAGCTTGGGGACATTCTTCAGGACATCCAAATCCCAATAAAAATGTCTGCTATTGCCACCTATCCTCATCCAGGAGAGTGATACAAATTATTTTCAAGCGAGGACACCATCAAGGTGACTATTACTTCAGGAAAAGTTTTGGAATAAACAGCTGAATTTTGAACAAAGTTAAAGTTTCTCACAACCAGCCCATCAGTTGTTCTGTAACGACTTCAAAAGTGCTTGGAATCTGAACATAGAAATAAGGTGGTCTAGATCAGCACAGTGTGACTCTGCTACCTCCTCTTCTCTTGTCATATCATAGCAACAGGGATCAGCTGAGATGTTCAGCCTAACAAAAACAAGTTGCAATGGGATCCAAATGTAGGCTGAGAGTATGATTCTAAATCGTGTTCAGCAGACGGACACGTGCCCACCTGCAGAATGAATCTTCCACAGGCAGAGCTGCCATCACGACTGCTATCTCCTCTCTACTGGAGCAGTAAAAGAGGTCTGACTGGGGCATCATTGGAGCCGAGGTTTTTTTATGGTGGGGTTTTTCTGAGTTTTTGAGGGGGTTTGGGCTTGTGTTTTTTTTAAATATAGCAAGCTGGGTCCTAGACTGGCAAACTGGGGAAAAGAACAAAAAAAACCACAAACAAACAAACAAAAAAAAACCACGAAAAAAACATCCACACTTTGATTCCACGGTTTTGCTACATCATGTGAACTTCCACTAAGCCAGGTTCTTCGAAAGGGCTTTCCCTTCAAATTCTCTTTGCCCATTTGGGTGGTCTTATTAACGTGTTGTAACACCCAATTCTTCCCTAGCCATTTCAGGGGCAGGGGAAGAAAAAAGTGTGATAGAATATGGAAATTCCCTAAGATAAATTAAAAACTTTGGTGGTTAAAAAGTATAGCAGAGACTAGTAATTTGAAGATTGCTTATATTCATTCACCATTTATTTTTCTGGTTTTCCATTGTTCATGTAGCCTCTGCTTATATGACCCCATGTCTCCTTTTCTCTCCAGCCACCATGGACTGACTTCGCTCCATGTTCTGCAAACCACTGATAAAGCATTGTCTTTTGTGCATTTCCCTAACTGCAACGGTGATTGCAGATTCAGCGACTCAACACTGTGGTGTTTAAAAAATAAATAAAGATAACAGTAATATAATTGCTACTACCAGCTAGAATTGTAAAACCTGTCAGCCTTTTATGGCGACTTCTTCTCTATCAAATTTACTTTTGACTCAAAAAAATTTAAAAGGGCTTTATCTGCTATTTATGATCAAAATTCTTACTCCTCACATGCACATGTATGTACTGGAAATCGGTACCTGCAAGTCTTCAAAAATACTAATTTTTAGTACTATATCCAACCTTGTACCTATGTGTTTACAATAGCTATTCATTTATATGCCAGTACAATTAGCAGCGTTCAGAAACATAAAGTTGCTTTTCCACCATACAAAGCATATTAAACAAAACATTTTATGCAGTACTCTTGGAGAAAAAAAAAGAAAAAAAAAGAGAAGCTATTTTCAATGACTGTGCTTAACAGGCTAAACATTCTGCATAACAAATATACTCTATGATGAAAGTTGGTTATAAAGCGACAATCTTGTACTAACGCAAAATTAATCTGGGGAATATTTAAAAAATACAGGACATTTTAAAAACTCATATGATTCTGTGAAGACAAAATAACGTCTGAATATTTAGGTATACTTTCAAAATGAAACACAACATTCTTCTATTAAGCAGTCTAAGCAGGCAGAAGGGGAAGAAAAAAAAACATTTTAACGTGGGCAGTAGCCTAAAACCCTTAATAAAAAAAATGCTATTTTGAGTTTTACGTTATTATCAGTCTGAAGAGCTGCTCCAGATCAGAGCTATTACAGTATGCACTCCCCAAACCACTCTAACAAAGACGAATCTACCTATTACCAGGTTAGGATAGCAGCTATTATTATGGACCCTTGATTTCTTTCAAGTAGCTCCAATGGAATAAGCCACAAGTGAATAATAAAGATCTTATAATAGCCCTTAAGAATTCTTTTTAGGTTATAGAAGGCACAGAAATGAACTCAGGAGAGTTAAAGAACTCTCATCTCCTGATAAGAAAAATAATTAACCTGACTTAATGTATCTGAGTAGGTCTTATATAAATCAGACTTTTGTACTTCAAGAGCCAGACTAAAACCATATATCAGAAAAGTATGTAGATATTGTCTTATAAGTACACATGGAACATATCTGAAACCACAAAGGTCTGCAGGTCATTTTGTGGAACGTTCAATACATTCTACTTAAAAGGAGATGTGTGAAGTACTTACAGTGCTTAGTTTGCTAGAGGTAATAATGATTCGTCTCTCATGCAGCATACTGGCATAAAGTTGCAGCATGTTGTTCACATCCACAGCAACAAAATATTCAGTGAGGTTTCTCTGTTTAAATAAATAAGATGTTAACAATATAGCAACAGTAGTAGCTAGTGGAACATTTTACATATTACGTACAAAAATTTTTGTCCTATTACTAGGTGGGGGAAAAAAGCTCAACCCAAAACTATGAAGGAAATCCCTTTGCATTAAAATTTGTATGCTTTAAGAATAATTGAGTGTTAAAGCCAATGAAAAACTAGCTTTGGTGTAAGTTATTAATATTTTGCTCATTTGATTATGCTTGTGAATTTAGATTGCCCTTTTTTTCAAATCTGAAAAAAAAAAAAAAAAAGAAAGAAATTTGGCACTGTATCAATAGTACCATAGGCTATTAAGGTAACCATTACTTACTTCCAACCCAGGAACAGGTCTTCCACCACTGCAATAACTGTTCGTCATATAATAATAAAACTGTGCTATTTTGCCAGGCTCTCCCAAAGTCAACGCATTTTATTCTCCTTCAAGTACAGCAAAACAGCTTGTTGAAAAATGCCAAGCTTTTGCTTGAGCTGTATGCACCAGGACATCAAACATCCAGCAGCACTGGCAGAAGGTACTGGGTCCTTCCTGCAGCCACCCTTTTTGCCCCTAATAAGAACCCCACTGTGGGGTTTAATGAAAAGCACCTCTTATTTACAGTTCAGACAACACAAAAGTGGGGGGAAAAAAAAAAAAGAGAAAAAGGCGGGGTGGGGGGAGGATCTTGAACTTAACAGTAGTTCTGCATGGCACAGTGCCAGCAACATACAAGTTCTGAATAAGCTAAAACAGCTACCAGCAAAAATGCCTAGGAAAACAGCAAATTTTTGTAAACGTTCAAGAAAATGTATGAAAATATACTAATACACCCCCCAATACGCAAAACATTAAATTTCACACATTCATTATTGTACGTGCAACCAGAACTCTTACTCATCTCCTCTCGGGAACGACCCGTTACTAAACGTGAACGTCGGAGGTCTATCCACTATACGCCCCAACCCAAGGAGGGAAACCTGAGCAGTGGAACTGTTAGTCCACGCTGGATGTGGCCAATCCATGGCAGTAGGGTAATGCACCCATGGAGAAACAGCAAGGGCTTCAGACCCTGACTGCCAGGACACGGCAGCCGGCTGTGGCCTCTCCAGCTCACGGTCCTCCCCAGCCAGGGAATGTGGTGTGGGGCAGAGCTGCTGTTCACCAGCTGCTGGTTTACCCCCTTCCAGGCTCTACTGCATGAAAAGCTAACTTTAGTTAAAGCCTGGAAGATGATCAGAAAGTTGACCTCCTTTTTGGATATACTGCAATATTAAATAAAAAAAGATACTGAAAATACAAAGATCCAATGGACGAACCAGTTCCATGTAAATTCAGAAATGCATTATTAATTCGAAGACACAGAGTATAGAGTTTTTCTTGGTCCATGCAGCATAAAATTTTGGAAGAGATAAAAACAAGAGCTTTAAGGCTACAAACACCCCATTTAGAAAGAAACTCTGGTCTTTCAAGTGCAACTTTTAACTGGTTGTGAGAGGCTGATGCACCATGGTAATTTGGGTCCAATTTACCTCAGACACCTTCTAACATGAGTTGATAATGGTATGCTGATTCTGTAGTAAAAAGAGTTTGCAGTCTTGTACAGACTGATGTACCTTTGGGAGACAGTCACAGTTATTTCTGCATTACATCTGAAAAGTTACTGCCCCTGCAATGTGTGAATCTTACAACAAAGAATAAGAAAATTCATTTTATTGCTAATTTACTGTAATTACCTCATCTCTTCTCTCCCTGCACGTTCTAACCCTCCATTAGTACCATACTATTTTGACTTATACTGGAAGGACGAGACCGTTAAAAATGGAGTAAAAAATAATTATAGAAAGGCATCTTGAATATTACTTTCCCTTTCTCCCACAGAATCAGAAAAATAAATCCACAGTCGCACCATCGCAAGATCCTCCACCAGCCAGATGCCCACAGTGAAGCTTCCCCACATTTTCTTCAAGCTGAACACATAATACACCTTCTAAACTCCCAAGTTATGTCTTATTACAACCCCAAATAATAAGCTAGAACAAGAGAATTTTTTAAAATAGAGGAATTCAACCCATACGGTGCAACAGATGAAAATAAACATTTAAAAACTAAGTCTTATCCTGCCCAAAAAGCCCTTGCAACAAAGGTCTTCTCTTTTACTCCTCCATCCAGCAACTTCCAGTAGTTTTCTGGGTTGCAACCAGGGCCACACCATCTCCTCCACGTCCCCGGCGTGGAGTCCTTTCCGCGACCCAGGAGGTACCCGCCGGCCTCCTCGCCACTATGGGCACCCTACCGCTCCTCGCCAGCCTGGCTCCCCTTCCCTCACCCATTCCTGGGCCCGGGAGCCACTGCCCACCCGGAACGCCGCAGGGCGCAACCTCCCTTCTCTCAGCCGCAGTGCGGGAGCGGAGAGAGGGCCAGCGGGACGCCATCCCCACCAAATCCTCCCAACAGCTTAACCTTCGGTTGTTACTTGAAAGTGTAAAAAAGCACACCTGTACAACCACATCCAACTCCAGATTTAAACGCACGAGTGGAAAGAGCACATTTCGAAGCTCTTTTATTAGATGCTACCTGGCTAAATACATCACAGAGAACGTGATCTGAGATTTCACATTTGCAACCTACCCACAGCACCATCAAGGATTTAGCATCTGCAGAATGCAAGTCTTCATTAAAAATAATAATAATAATAAACCACCATTCCTGGTGCCTGGCTACTATCCAAACGTAAGCAGGTACAGTGCGCCTTCTTACACAAAAAATAACTGCATATCTTGATAGCGGAATTTGCAGCTTAGCAATGCAGTGTTTAAAGGGCAGGTATTCAAATAACACAAGATGCAGAAGTAGAATATATTCTACATAAATAATCCCAATAAATGCAAACAAGCCAAGTAATTATGAACAAAGGGTGCATATAGCAGTGGTCAAAAATGCCCCCGTAATGCTTTAAAATGGGCTAATGATGAATGCAACAGTAACTACTAGCTAAAGGTTGTAATAATAGACATCAATCATATTCTAAAAGCAGTCTTGGAAAAAAAACATCTCCTATTGACAAAAGCAGAGTTCAGCCCTACCCACAGAACGAGGTTGATACTCCTAAATATTTAAAAAGGAAACTGCATACTTACGTTTTCTGGTATTGTTGGCAATCCAGTTACATCAGGAGTAATGAAATATGAGTGCTAATCAATGGGGAAAAATAATAATTTATGCACACAGAAACCAAAAATTCTTTTTTAAAAAAATCCAGCATTTAGGATTTCCAACCCCATCTTTGTTTAATAAATAGCCATTTTTTCAATAGCATTCATACCACTACTAGACAAAGAATTAAGCACATCACGACACGAAATGACAAGTTCTGGTTGAGCACAGCACACAAACCAAGGGAACCAAACGCGGGGCTGCAGTTTTGAAATAACACTGAAATTAAGCCAGCTTTAAATGTTGTCACGAGCCTGAAAGTAGCATCGATTAACTTAAGCATTGATTTAAAAATTGCAACCAAAAGGAAAACGTTAAAGGACAAAATGTAAATTTAGAATGGAAAAGGAAAAATCATTCACATGAGAAAATTAATTAGGATAGAAATATTATTACTTGATATATATTCTCTTCTCTTTCCAAACATCTTTGAATCAAAAATGTGCTAACAGAAATGCAAGGTCTGACAGCTTGAAATTCTGCAGTCATTTATGAAATACATTAGCAATTTCATGCATCTTAGTTTGAGGCCATCTAGGATGTAAATATAAAATGGATTAAACTAAAAACAGATGTAATTTAAATTATTCTCATTAATCCAGTACTTTTAGTAGTTCTTAGACATGGATTTAGACCAGTAATTTTAAAGCATTTTTGCATATTAGTCTAAATCTTGAAGGACAAAAAAATCTTAAGAGCATACTATGTAAAGGTGATAATTATTGACCTTTTAGCTTTTATTTGTTTTCAATGGAATTTTGACATTTGTTGGAGACTTTGTTTTTATAGTGTATTTTAAAATCATAATTAATAACACAAAGACACAGTTTGTTTTCAAGTCAAACTTGAAAAAGATATATCAAAACATAAAGGAAGTCTATAAGATATTAAATGTGTCCTGTGTTCAAGCAAAAAAAAAAAACAAACTTATTAATACTATTAACTCTGTGTAGGAGGCTTATTAAACCAGCTTGATACATTTCAAAGAAAATTTTCCCCGCAAATTAGGTCATTTAGCAATAGTTAAAAATTTAAGGAAAAAAAGGCTTATTAAAAGCCTCCCATAAACATCATAGCACTTGCACAATAAATATCCCAGGTTATTGTTTTGCATCAACAGAGAAAAAAAAATGAAGATTTTTTTTCTCTAGTCAAGAACAGGAAAATATTCAGATTAATGCAATGCCTACATTCTTAAAAAGTATAGTGAGAACAGAAAATTATTTCCTATATGTAATAAGGTCACAGAATATTTATCAAAAGACTTCTCAGTAATGAAGTTAATAACTTAGAGAAGTAATTATTTATAATTATCAAAGTAATAATATTTCACTCATTAAACAGAAAAGAAAGTGAGCCTATGTGAAGCAAAACCCCATTACTGCAGTCATTAAAAGTCATGAAGCAGCAAAAATAATGTGGTATGGAGTTCTTGCACATCTTTGTGAACTCCCTTAGGAAGATGTATGACCTTGGAAGAGATACTAAATTAATAGTTGCTGTCCTGTACAAAGTTTCCTCTAAAAAGGACACTAGAAAATGAAAGTTTTGTTCATCAATTTAAGGGTTTGATTTTGGTTGCGTTTTTTTACAAAAGGATTATGACGCACAGAGAGCTCTGAAGTTAGGTTGATTTAAACAGAATAGGTACATTAATATTAGACTGCTCTTTTAGGCTAAAGACAGCAGAAGAATTTCCCAAAGGAAAGGTATAAATAAGCCTGAAATCAAAAGAGATATCCTATAGCAAGTAATTATTTCTTTAATCACAATAGGCTTTAGATAGTCAGTGCCTTTTAAACTCACCGATACAAGACAAGGCTGTTTTTTCAAAACTTGCTCACTTGCAAAAATCATCTCTTGGTTCTTATGCAAGATGAGAGAAAGATTGAACAATTGACTTTTTAGTGTTCCAACAAAAAGGCCAAAGCCAACTTTAATCCTTGTGATATTTCATAGTTAAAATACTGGCTGAAAATATGTTTTTTCCTTTGTATTCCTTCCCCATCTGAATTCAGACTTAACTTAGGTAGCTTTTCAAAAACAAAAAAAAAAAACCCAAAATACAAAAAACCCCTCACTTTTGTTAGCCTGTGGGTAAAATAAAAGTGACCCAAATTACATTTAATCTCAGGTTTCATAGAATGAATGAACACCCCACATAAATTTCACCTGCATAATATTTGTTAGTAGGACCAATAGGTGAGAGTAGAACTTGCTCCCTAACTGGACCAAGGCATTTTGGTGTCCTGACCAAGGATTCCTGGGAAACACCATGTATCCAGATATTGGGCGTAATTTATGCATGATTATACACGTGCAATCCTAAATACTACTGTGGTCTGCCTTCTAAACTCCAGTGTCGATGAGCCTTACCCTGCAGCACACCTCAGTAAAGGCGGGGGAGGGATCTTTTTTAATTTTGCATCATGAAATTTGAACTAGACTCATCCTGGCACAACAAAAAGCCCCCTCGTGATGTCATTTCTACAACTACGTTTCAGATTGTAACTTCTTTTTAAGTCAATTACTTCTGACGGTTCTTGTCTAGCTTATTCACAATATAGGAGGAGCAAGAAAGGAACATCAATATAAAGGATTAGGCACACAAAGTTAAGAGTTGAAAGTGGCTGTAAACATATCCCTGCTCCCTGCAGCACTGAGCATTACCAAAAGAGATGCCTGTAGATCCAACAAGCATTCTGATTCAGGCTAACCTATTCCTCCCTCCTCTGCCCCATCTGAACCGGCAATATTTGCTTTGTACCTGCAGCCAAACATTTGGCAAGGGGCCTGCATTTAGCTAAAAAGATTACAAAACTCTCTGATGTAACAAGCTACTGGGAACAAGAGACAATTGAAGAAAAAAAAAAAAAAAAAACCCAAACATTTCAAAAGTCAGATAATACTGAAATAAAATCTGCAAGCATCAACTTTATTGCAAGCCATTTGTCATCCCAGTGTTACCAGCTGTATTTGCCACAACATCCATTTCCAGGTTCATCACAACATTCCTTTTGAGGTAGGCAAGTTCTATGCAAGATGAACTGTAACACTGACAGGAACAGGCAGTAACACGTTGCAAGAAATGCAAGGAAAAGTATCTTTTAAGCTTCTCTACATCCTCTGAAACGCAGTAGGATTTTTAAAGGACTTAATAAAGCGGTCTAGGGCTGCCAAATTAGAATTGGTTCTAATACTGCAATACATGACAGCAAAATACTATTTGATATACAGAAGTATTCTTGGCAAAGGTACTATGAATGGGAAAATAACTTGAAAATATTACACTGACAACAGAAAGAAAAAACTTAGCAACAGAAACAATTCCGACTGCTGCCTCAAAACCCAATATGTTGTTCTGGTGAAAAACACCACACAAGACTGGAAAGACTTTCAAATACAGTGGATTAGCACTGTTCAAGGGGACAAAATATTAGGCCTCTAGAGCCTAGTGAAAAAAGCATAACAAGGAATCTGAAATATGACAAATGGAAATAAAATAAAGGCAGCATTATGTTAAGCATAATGTAACTACTGGAATGGAAGGGGTAGACTCTCCATTTCTGTGTGCCTTCGTCATAGGGCCAGATGCTTTCCCAGAGCCTGTGCTTACTTTGCTCAAAGTATTGGGCTCAATTCTAAAATAAATGAGTTAAAATTAACAGGAAATGACACAAGGCCAAGATGAATAATCTAACGATCTTTCAGTATGTGCGTAAGGGAAGCATTCACAAAATTGCCTCTTTGTGTGCCCTGCAAACTGTGATAGTTCAATCAAGAGTTATTTGCACACAGTTAACTTATGCATGGAGTAATTGTACAGATGCTGGGAACACGAACAACATCTCAGAGAGAGCAGAGGCTCTGTATTGGCTTTACGTTTCATGCAGGCTCTACAAGTGTATTTTAACATGCGTCCATACGCTATTCCCATGTAAAACTTCAGGAGCTGTAACAGTGACAGGCTCACTTATTGATGTTTCTGCAGCGACACCACCTTGCCATACCATCCATGTCCAGTCCCACACCACAGAAAGTCAGAGCACAAAAGCAAGGTAGGCATGGACACATTCTTTCACCTAGATACGCTGAAAGTTTCCTATAACACAGTACGCTCCTCCTACTGCCTTTCCTACAGCATTTTCACATGAGCAAGCAAAAAGAAGGGGAAGGTGGGAAAGAAGCCAGCTCACACAGATTTTTGTCCAATCCTGCAAGTCTACCTACTCAGACATAAGAGGCAATAAAACAGAGTTAGTGTCTCCTGATTCACAGCAGGAGAAACCAAAATTATCTACATGAAACAGCTGGAAGCACAAAAAAAGTAGTTCTAGCGCTGCCAGATCCCACTGCAGCTTACTTTCTCATCCATAGTGCAAAACTCAAATTTATGCTTCTTTATGACTATGACTTTAAGAGAACAGCATGAGACAGAAACAAACTCTATTCTGCACAGAGAAGGAAAAAAAAAAGAAAAAGTTGGCCAAGCCAGTTAATGATGGGAAGCAACATAAGTTTACTGTTTACAAAGGGTGCAGGTTTTTTGTATCAACTTTACCTACTATTTTATGGTCAGCAATAGGAGTTATACAGAGAATACTTACCACACTTAAACTGACTAAAGCATTCGCCTTTGGCACAGGATGGCTATACAATGATTTTAACAAATCATTTGAGTCATTTTCCTACAGGGAATATTTTTAAAAGGTAGTTAATTATTGTATAAAAACTGACTAATTACTATTTACTACACACCAAACTGTATATTGACAAAGATAAATATATTTAATGAGAAAGACAATTGCAATTCATAGTAAAGTATTTAAATATTAAGTATAAAATTCAGGCCAACTTTGTATCTCAGAAAATAATTGTATCTGCAAATTAAGTCAATCTCTTACATAATTCCCCATAAACTCCTTCAGTGAGTGACACTATTTGCAACTCAAAATGTCATTAACGTGTTTAGCTGGTCTGTGCATCTTAGACATCATCTTCCAGAAACTGATAGCCATGATATTTGTCTATTCAAAGTTCTACTAAATACGCAGCTACATAGCTATATTGTATACTTTCAAAATTATGTATTAGAGCACATAAAACAGTTAATAACGTTTATTAAAAAGTACATGCAGCTACCGGCTTTAATTAGGATCCCCCACCTTGACCTCTCAAAGAGACATTTACTTGGGAAAGAGACGCAGGTTTAGGGTTTTCATTCAGTTTAGGGGTCTTGTTCATGGAGATAAAATTCTTTTTGTTGTCAAAGGAAAATCAAAAATATCAGCAAGAAGCCAGGGCCAGCTTTTAAATATACTGTTTGAGTTTACAGGAAGTTTCCACCTCTCCCTGCTAGACTGATGATGTTACTGGATCTCATACTAGTAAACAAGACTTTGGGTCTAGCTCTTGGTCAGACAAACAGTGCCTGAGCCGGGAGGGAGCAATGTCCTCTAGCAATCTCCTCAGCAACAGATATGGCACTAGGCAAGACAACAAGATACTTCTGTACGCCACGAAAACTTTCAGACCCATCAAAATAGTTTTCTCAGCATATAGGACAACAAAATTACAACCCAGCAGCTTAAACTGGTTGCAGTAATAGCTGCAGTGCCAGAACCAGTGGTCATGAAACAAAGATGACCATCACTACCCCTTCTGTCAAATGCAACCTCAATAACAAATTTCACTATTACAGTAAAATCAGGGCCAAAACCAAAGTCTCGTTATACCATTTATAAGACTTCAATGCATTCCACAATACTTTACTTAAACACAGCTAACACCAAACTTTCCTACATTTTCTTTTTACATAAAAAAATCATTCTCCATAGTCCATTTACTATAACGCACAATAATTACTTATTCTATAGTTCATATATTCTTGAAATGTCAGCTTTTCCAGTCTACAGCATATGGTTGACTATTGATGCCTTTTTTTTTTTTTTTTTTTAAATTACAATCTAGTACACTAATATAGTTAAAGCAGAAAGGTATAGCTTTAATGTTCTCAGTAAAGACAGATGCCGGTATTTCCTTTCCTCCATAATCCCGGAATATGTCTAATTGCTCATGAATATGCAAACTAAACTATCATGATTCTTCACCAAATGCTGCAAGTAATTTTGTCTTGCTAGTTGAGATGACAGAATTACAAGAGGTAGTTTTTAGTTAATATGAAGGGTGAAACAGTACATCATATTTTATGCAGTTCTGAAAAAAAAGTGTTTGTAACTGATAATCAGATAGTTCCAGAGATCTACAGTTTACAATCAATACGTCATACAGATCTCCAGTGATGTGACACTTTGCTCACACTTTACCCAGGACTTGTTTATGCTAAGACTGGCACTTCATAAAGGTATATTCTCAGCAGATTTTAAGATTAATGTGGGATTCAAGTGACAGTGGCAGCTATATGTTCAAATTCTTTGAATTTCAGTATGATGAATGTAAAAACTTGCTTCTAAATTGTACTAAAATTTTAAGCTTTTAAACAGCATAGAATCACTTTGCATAGTGATAAACAGCATAGAAGCACTTCAAACATGACTATTATTTCAAGGAAAATATTTTACACAAAGAAATAGAATATCTAAAATTACCTGTTCTTTAGCCAAATAATCTGCCAGGGTATTTAGGAGCTTGTAGTATACCTCAAACCATGGTAGGTAACTAAAACAGCAGGGAAAAAGCATTTTAATAAAATACCAATGTATTTTTTCCAGTGCTTATAAAACACTACGATGATTAATCTGACTTGCACATTTTTATAATATTTCTACATATAGATAAAATGAATATAAAACTTTTCCCCACCAACTTAATGGTACATTACCAATAGATAGCAGCAAAGCTACTTTTCTTTACGTTGGACAACTGCTTGAAGTTCCGCTAAGTGTAGATTAGCTCATAATACTTTAACTTCTCTTTACTTTAAAGGCACCAGAAAAATAATTTTAAACATTGCAAAATCACATTCCCATTATCTTTAATTGTTAATGTTATTTTCAAGTTTGAAATTCTATGTCCTGTTGTACCTGGTGGACTGCCAGAACTGCTGCTTCCCTGGAGAATGAAAACCAGTTTTAACCTGGGCAGACCAGGTATCCCGTATTTGACAAGTGGTGCAATGCTATGCAATAGCATAGATGTCACGTTATATGTAAGAATATTGATGTCCCTAGAAAGTAATTTCTATAGATGGAATTAACTTCTAAAAATAAGAGAGCATTCACCAATATTGCAAACACACAGCACATTAATACATAAATACTTAACAGACTTTTAACACAAGTCTGCAGCCCATATGCGTGCAATACTCTCAGCGAGCTAAACAGAATCCAAGATAAATAAGATATGACTGAAGAGCATCAGAAAAGAAACTCAAACACAGCGGCATCAGTTCCATTTTTCTGCCATCTATTTGCAGAACAGTTACCTTTAACAGTGACATCATCAGTGACCACATGATACAGAACTTTCCATAATCACTACTTAAGCCTATAATACAGATGTAATAAGTCTGGTAAACTAAACAGTATCACTATAAATTACTCCTTATTTACAAATTGCACACTTTCTCAGGTCTTAGAATTTTATCACAAAAAAACATTACTAAAATGGTAATAGTATGGTTAATATTAGTTGTTTGAGATTAGAAGGAGGGCTGGGAAGGAAATAAAGCCTGAAATGTTTTTACTACATTTCATACCCACATGTAGCAATACTACACGCTGTTAGTGCAGTGTAAATCCACGGACATACTTTTAATGCATTTCTTAAAAGCTTGAGTGTGTGCTGTGGAAAAAACTTATAATTTCAAATTTATATATTTCAGGAAACATGCTAACTGCAACTCGAAAAGCCCAGGATGCAGAACTTGAGTGTTTTCCCTGATAAGAAAAGGAAACCTGTTAGGGGAAACCATGGCTGGTAGAGAAACCAAGTCTATGTTTTTGTCCAGCGAGTCCAGTGAAGGGTTATGTTTTCTTTGTAACACCTCTGTTCTCAGTATGCAGCTGGCAAGGCTTTAGAAACACATCCCAATTCTTAGGGCAAAGAAAGAGAACAGCAGAAATCTGAACATAGTTACAGTTCTGCATTTTCTAGCAATCTTACTTTGCCATACTTATAAATGCTTAACTGCTGGTTCTTAAAAAAAAAGAAACAACAAACAAACAAAAAACCAAATAAATAAAACCACACAACACACCCACGCAAAAAAAAGACACAAAAAGCCATCAGGATTTTACTCTTTCCAAGCCAATGAGACACAGAGGCAGTGATTTCTTTTAGAGCCACTGTATTAATGTCTTTATCACGCTTTACCATACACTATACTGGCTATTAATCAAAACTACTTTAAGGTCTTAATGTTTACAGACATTTTTAATGTTTGGTATTGTTGGCAGTAGTTAAGGTGTGACATTATTGTATTTGCTATTCAATATATTCTTATATAATCATAAAATGTACTTTGTTGCACTTGTGTAAGGCCATTGACTGCTTGCAGGCATGAACGCTGCACGCCCTTGTAAATCACCCTTCCTCACAGCACCTAAAGCATCTGATCTTTGAGTTTTCTTCCACCTCAGACTATCCTGTTCTATTACATTCCGAAATCGTGTTCACCTGCTTTTACACGTCGCTGAAACGCAGCGTAGATAGGCAAACAAAATTGTTCACCACAGCATTCAGAGTGGCTGCAAACGTCAGAGCTACTGAGAATGCTTTTACCAGCCTAGAACTACATCAGGGACTGGAACGCTGCTCTAGCGTTTTGTCCAAGTCAAGGTAAAAGGCAGCCATATGTCACAAAGTATTTCTGTAACACTGCATACACAAATGGGTTAGATTATCTAAAAGCTTTCCAGTCTTTTGCTATCACCTCTGCATTAGTAGCATACATCACCCCAGCGTATTTTGCTGTAGAATATTCTAAAATCTTATCTGATCGTTCATTTTTCATAATGAACATTTATGAACAGCATTTTGTAAAAATAAATGCTCCCGCTTCAATAAAATAAACATATTTATTTCTTCTATCTATGATCTCAACTCCTCTGTTACTGTGAAAAGAAAAATTAAATGTAATTTTTAAGTCTATGCATAAAAAAGGTCAAATTCATTATTTGGAATTAATGAACCTTAGCAGAAAGTTAAGGATAATTTTTCTCTCATACAGCAAGGCATGCTGACCAGACGGCTCGTACAAGAATTTCTTCCCTTAGCAAGATCAGGTTGATGATACACTTCCATGTCTTCATGCAACAAAACCACAAAGTAAAACATTGTAAAAACACACTACTTGAACATAGTTTAAAAATGTCAGTTTCCTTTCTGAGCTGAAAGACTGGAAAAATAATTGCTTTAAGCCTTACAACCACAGACACGAGGTTAATATAATTTCAACATGCCTCTTAAACCTGAAAAATTAAGGAAATCAAAACAAGTACTCCATTACATTATATGGCATGAAACCAAAGGTCACCAAGACCCATCCTCTGTTTCTTTTCCATATAATCTTCAGTTCATCAAAAGCACAGTTTAATTGCAAAAGTTTTTGTTGGTATTTTTAATTAAACTGTTCCTACAGCAGCAAAATATTACAAAGATCTACTGGAAAGCAAAAAAGCTCCCTTTATATTTTTCTTTTATGTATTTGCTAATTGTTATGAATTCACAGTATAACAAAGAATTGTTACATTTGTTCTTTTCATAAACAATAAATAGTGTATTTGTGTGTGCTAATATACAATGCACCTCTGCATTCAAAAGGAAACAAACACAGGTTGCATTTGTTCATAATGAAGACAGCTATCAGGTGATATTTTAGGTTCTCAATTCAAAGAGAAAGTATGAGCTCTTTTTATTTTGTAACATCCTCAAGGCTGTCAAACTACATTTTTATCCTCATATCACAGGCTGATTTTGCAAGCACGTGTGTTAATAATCCTATTAATTTATTTGCACGACTCTAACAAATAGATTTATTCATAGATGAACATCCCCATGATATAGGCTTTACATCTTTATCCAGTACATCGCATTGAATAAAGCACTGCACATGGCATTTGTGTGGGTGACAGCTAAAAACCAGAAGCACTGCAGGTAGAAGAATCTTCTTAGCTTGTCCTGCTGGTAAATCTTGCAAAATTATTTAATATTTGTTCAGCACAGACGAACTAGTCCATGTACAGAAAAGTCATCCAGCACACAAATGTCCATCAACATCTGTTAGGCTGAGTAACAATTTTTTTTTCAGTTAGTACAAAAATGCACTGTCTGAAAAAATAGTTTTGAAATGGCTGAATTTAACAGAGGAGACCTGTAATACATTACTCCTAACTCAGAACTGTCACACTAATATGTACCTTAACAACAAATAAAATCAAAATTAAAGTCCATTACTAGAAAGACCTCACTATCATACTTGTATTCATAAAATTATTTATGAGCACTGCATTTCAGTCTTACAAAAATGTCAAAAGGTTATCAATGAAGTCCCTTCACAGTAGATAAAACAGAAGAAAAACAGGGTTTTAATTTTCTATTTTAATGTATTTAGAAGGCTAAAATTCAAATAAAAATAATTTAGGTTCTTAAACTATGAAACCATTATTGGTTTCTTGTTTATTTTTCTTTAATTGTACACATTGTCTTTGCATTCCTCATGTTACAACCAATAACTGTTCAAGAAAAATACATAGAAGACAAACATACAACAACTTCCAACAACACACAACAACCTCCAACAAAAAGTTGCTACAAAATACTTCTCCCATAATAAAGAAACACACCAAAACATACACAATAATGTTTTAATAGCTATGCATTCCCTGGTTAAGAATACAGTGGTCTTTATTTAAAGTACAACCCCTGCCTGTCACGAAAGCAAGAGCCCAAGATATTTCATGCTTAATTAAAAACGTACTTAGTATTTTCTTTTAATCCAAATGAGCCACAAGGCAGGAGCTCAGACTTTTATTCAAAGTCAGGCATAACCCTTGTTGCCGTAAGTAGGCTTCCACCTCACTGGTGCTTCTACTATAGCTCTGATACAACTTTTACATTCACGAGTCAAAGGTTAAATAAAGGAGAGGAAATGTTTTCTGTCAAATAGTCAGGTAACCACTAACAGTCCTGAACTATCAGCAGGAATCTAACTTCTAGTAATCAAATAAAACTAAGGAAACTGCCTTTCCGTAGCTAAATGTCTAATGTCTAGGGGCCACTTTTCTGTCTGGAAAATTGACACAAAATGTGTAAAATTGAAACATTCTGCTTCTAAGGGATTTGCCTAAAGGAAGAGCGAGAAAGCTTCAAGCGTGGTCTGAACTGAAGAACTACAAAGGCTTACCCCATAAACCTGTCTTCCTTATTAGAGCATTTCATTTGGAAACGTAGGTGACAATTTTACAGTCGTAAAATTAATGAAATCGAAGACTGAGTATTTTAATGATGCATTTTGCGCTCCTCTGGATACATAAGGTCAACCTCAGAGCCCGTCAACAGTTTCAAGATTTTTAACAAAACACATTTCAGTCAAAGTATTTGCACTTTGTACTAAAACCGTTCAGTTAATTCAAAAACAATTTCATGCAAACCCAGATACTGCAAACAGCAGTAATATTTAGAAACAATACCCAGAAGAATTAAATCTCCTCCTATTATTCAAAAGTGAACATTGAAGTTTCTACCGTGCCACTTCAAATCTGAACTGGCAACATTATTATTCGAATTAAAATATAAAAAGTAAAACTAGAAGAAAAGATCCAGTATAGCATATGAGTACAACAAGGTATATCACAACATTCCTACTGTGGTACCCCTCGTTCTTACAGGGCTGCATTAGCTCAAAAGTTTGTGGAGAGGGAGGAGGTGACACAGCAGGATTCACAAGAGCGTCATAAAGCAGCCATGCAGTTTAAAGGAAAAACTAAAAAAAAACTTGCAAAGGAATCACACAAAACTTCTGGAGAATAATCCAAAATTTATTGACTCATCTCACTGTGGTTTTGCATTTACTGGTACTTTGAATTTGGCAACTGCAGTCAAGCTCTGCATGATCATTTTAGACAATACCGTATCACAATTAAGTTATTCAAACAAAAATGCCTGAGATAGTTACCTTGAGTAATTTTTATTTCACTGTATAAACACACAGTGAACTTGAACATTCTGATTAGGGAGAATATTCTGTTTTCACAATTCATACACATGCGTATATAAAACGTAAAACAAAACAAAAAAGTCTGTAAAACTTATAGAAGAATTTTATACATACAAGTATATTTTCTGTTTCAAACTATTCAATTCAAAGCAGGAGAATGTGGGCGAAAATTCAGAGATGATTTCCTTTAATTGGTGTTTCAGATGAAGAACAAATAATAGAGAAAAGTCTCCTCAACTACAAGACTTCAGTCTTAGAAGCCGGTTTAGGCTGTTGGTGTAAAACCTGAGGACAAGCAGCCTCTTCTTAATTTTTTTTTTTTAGAATCCCATTCAGCAGTTCAAATCATATCTCTTTAGCTGCCCTGGCATAGCTTATCTGATGGCCTGGTGTGATCCACTGCAGACACTGACAACAGAAAAGTTGTGTCCTGTTGCCCCATCAACAGCCTACCCAAATTTCTATAGTATTTCCTTCTCACCACTTTGACTGGTTCCTCCTCTTCTTCTCAGAGATTGTGACTTAGTTATTTATGACCATTTTGTTTAGTTAATTTTTCTGTATCTGACTATCTCTGGTTGTCTTTGTTAAAGCCCCAGTCAGCAATCTTAATGTATTCCTCGTCTGAGGCGATATCCATGTATGTGCATATGTAGACATGGTATTTATGTACGCCTCCATTTGTGTGTTTATATAAAAGTCTATGACTATTGCGTACATATCTGTGACAGACAAGTAGTTTGAATTGCACATACATCAGAGTCATGTGTATATACACACAGTGAATATAAATTTATCCTATTTTGATCTAGGGAAGCGAGCGAGTAGGAACATGCATACATGCTCTTTTATATATGACAGCATTCATTTGTTAAGATTCTTTTTTTTTTTTGTTAATTTAAGATCAACAAACATGTACAAGAGAAAGCCAGACAAAATACCAAAATAAATCTGCTAGTGAATCTTCTTTCACTTGGTCATTTCTGATGAATCTTGGATTCAGAGCAGAAATCAGACTGGATGCTAAAATGCATCAGATGAAAATACTGATGCAGTCTTTCTGTCTGAGCTGAACACAGCAAACACACAAATTGGAGAGAAATGGACTATCAAGCTAGAAGTATAATGCTATGAAGCTAGTGCTGTTACGCATTCAGCTATGCGTTATAAATCTGAAATTGTCACAGTAAAAGTAACAAAGGCAATGCTTTGATTATGGTTTGGTGAAAAATTATAGCTTGCCACTTTTCATTTTCCTAGTTATTTCTACCAAGTAACAGACCATTGACTGATCTTTAGCTGATGTATATCTGTGGGGAAATGTTAAAAGAAATACCCAAGTTTACACCAGCTGAGAATTTGCACCCTTTGCTTTGCAGCGCTACATACAGTATTTAAATGTGCATACTTGAGCATGCATAACTGATTGAACATTTGTTATTACAGCATTAGGAGCCAACCAGACAATGTTAGGAGTACAAGTAAAAAGTTTTGATCCTAGCTTGATAAGGAAAGAAAAGGCTAACTCAGAGAAAAGAACCAAAAGCATACACATACATTCTCTCTCTGGGCCTTAACAAGATACAGCAACAAAAGGTATCACAGAGAAAAGGGTTAAGTATTACACACTCCAAAATCCTTAGAATTTGATCTTTCTGAAGTACTATTAAAAAAGTATTGTCAGGAGCACAGAAAGTCAACTAACTTCCAGAATAAAATCTCCTTTTGCTGTTTTCATTATATGGTAGTAATTATTATTTTTTGCAATATTTATAGCAAATAATTATTTTTAAATTACTTGCCCAATAAGGTCAACTGTACTGGCTCTCAACACTAGCTTGGAATCTGTTTAAAAGTTCACAAAAGTCTTGGTGCAATATTTCTCATTATTTTAAGCACTAGTCTACAGGTTTCCATATTGTCTGTTCTTTTTTTCCCCTCTGCATGTCCTTTTACTGATACTCTTTTACAAGTCCATGTTGGGTTTGTCCTCTTAACTCACGGGGGTCTATCCTAATGACATCTTCCGTGACTGCCTGACTTCCATGTTGTCCAAATACCCAATCTTCTGCTTTTCTCCATAAGCTTCCTAGCTTACTCTCTGAAGTTCTCCAAGTTGACCCTCTGCTGCCAATGGGTTCAGCTCTTTGGCAGCACATGCCTCCTCTTTCACCTTGTGTTTGGGGAGTCTCATTTTGTAAGGCAATTATACTTCAAACCTTGTTCTTCTCATGTGCTGCTGAACTGTATGTTCCCATTTCCTCAACGAACACTGCAGGCTGCTAGGCTCTTAACTGAAGTGGCAAATTTGTCTTTTAATTAAAGCACTCTGCCTTTTAATTAATTTAATTAAAAGGGATTTAGGAAAGCTAAACAATTGGTGTTTTCATTATCAAAACAATTATCTTATAGGAAAAGAAAGAAAAAGCAGAGGGAGAAGTATTTCACTGGGGTCAATTTCTCCATCATCAATATCTCTTCTGCAACAAAGCAGCACAATCTTTATTGAGAATTATCTTGGTCTGGCATTTCTTATATTGGATATAGTCTGGCCAAAGAACATGGAAGACACCACCAAGAATCATATTTCGAAGGCGAAGAATACAGAATAGTGCACTTTATTATTAAATTGACTGGATGCTTGTCAAAGATCTCACTAGAACATAAAAATATCCACATAATATTCAAAGCTTCTAAAGCTGCAGTGTACTGTTGATTTCATGTTATTTAAATAGAATTATTTACCTCACAAAAATACCATCACATCAGGTTTGGGACTACTTTTCAGGTGAAATCAATGGTAACAATGCTGTAGGGAAATGATACCCTGATAGAGGAGTGTAACACATTATCAGAGGACTTGCAAAAGGTTTTTTTTTTCCTTGTATTTTCCTTATATTCACTCGGTGACTCAATTTTTCTTATACCGACTTACCTTAGAATACAGAGGCAGACCTTGCCTCCTGATGTCAAACGGCAAAATCCAAACCTTTGCTTACTTTCAATGTCGGTGAGCACAAAGGTAAAATGTTGTCCTACTTGGTTTTGGGACACCCTGAAAAATTAGATACAGAGCATAAACCACTAAATCACATAAAACACAAAAATTTAAGTCACTGGTCTCAAGCATTCTCATGCTCCAGCCTTGCTATCCCTCTCTCCCTTCCCACTCTCCAGGCTGCCTCCTGCACCCCACTCCCTCCCCTCGGCGCAGAAGAGCCCAGGTCCTTCCTTCAGCCGTGCCTCCAGCTGCCACCCCAGCCCTGTGCTCCAGCTGATGTGCTCCACAGGATCTGGCCTCCAGTCTGAATGGAATGGGGCAGTACATAAGGTCTTTTCCTAAGCATGGCCTAAGCAGAGCCAGTACAAGCCTGACACAGCTTGTTGGCTTTAAGCACACCTCAACAATGGAAAATGGTAAGCAAAACACATAAAATTCTACAAATAATTTCTTAAATATCACAAGACAGGCTTGGCTTAAGACAGCCATGAACACCTCAACGATGGAAAACTGTAGGCAAAACACAGGTTTAAAATTCTACAAATAATTTCTTAAATATCACAAGACAGGCTTGGCTTAAGACAGCCATGAACACCTCAACGATGGAAAACTGTAGGCAAAACACAGGTTTAAAATTCTACAAATAATTTCTTAAATATCACAAGACAGGCTTGGCTTAAGACAGCCATGAACACCTCAACGATGGAAAACTGTAGGCAAAACACAGGTTTAAAATTCTACAAATAATTTCTTAAATATCACAAGATGGCCTTGGCTTAAGACAGCCATGAAAAAGAACCAGCTTGCTTGTCCCCACCACCACCCCCCCTTCAGAACAGCTTCACCGGTTAAACCTGTAGCCTTCCCACAGACCTACACACAACTTCCTCCCTTTTTTGCACTACACACTGCCTGACAAACAACTTTTTGCTAAGTTCATTTTCCAGTGCAAAACTGTTCGATTCTAGAAATGCAAAAGCCAGAAAACCATCAAGAGTGAACACCACGAGAGCTAAAATAATAATTAATAATATCTTCAAGACTGTATCAAAACATGTACCCACTTGAGACAGAATAAGTTTACGCAAAATTTCCCTGCCTCATGTTCCAACTCCTCTTAACCTCAAACTCTGCTGAGCCAGCATTCCCTCAGTAGCGCAGGATAATCTGTTTTCTTCTCAGTTTCTACCTCCCCACCGGTGTCACCTCTGACTCCTCATACTCATCTCCAGTTCCCCATCCCAACCCTGCTCCACTTTCTCCTTGACAGTATGAACCTTTTCTCCATTTCTTTTTAAGCAGAAATGGCATCTCAACTACCATGAAGAGGCTCTTATTTCCTTTATGCTCAGCAGCCAGGCACCCTTCTTTCTTGTGCAATTTGTCAGCTGCAGACAAGGGGATCACTGAGAGCACAGGACGGACCCACTTTTCAATGTGGCCAAACTTCAGCGCTCTTCATAGAAATTGCAAAATATATTCAATGTAAGCATTTTAGAACACCAGTAAACTGTATCTGAAGTTTACTCACAGAAACATCTATTGCACTTTTCCAAAATCTCACAAAGAGAATAAGCTTTAGGTAGACTTGACATTTGCAGCCAGGAGAGGTAATGTGTGGCACAGAATGAATCATAGAATGGTTTGGGTTGGAAGGGACTTTTAAAGATTTAATTAAAAACCAAATGAAAACAAAGTTATGATGGGGAGTGCATGGAGATTTGAAAGCTTAAAATGCAGCAGTTCTGCCTGTAATTCTATTGCCCCCTCTTCTTCTCCCATTCTTACATGACCTTCTACAGCAGAATACCTAAGCACCTGCTAGTAAGGACTATGATTAACACGTGTCACTTGTGGTTTGTTCTTAGATGCCAAGATGAAAATGAATTCCCGCAGAAGCTGAGAACCATCATAGATCTCAGTCTTCCAACTTAAAAGCACAAAATATTTTTTTTTAATTTATCCTATGCAATATGAGTTGTGGTTTTTTGGTTGTGGTTTTTTGGTTGTGGTTTTTTGGGGCTTTTTTGTGTTGTGTTTTTTTTTTTTAAATCTCCACCAAAATAAAATATAAAAATTTCCCCCTAGGAAAGAAGGTAGAAGATGATCAAGGGGCAAGAGAAGTTACATGGGACACATGCACATCATACTGCTTAACACGTGCATGATAAAAGCTTAAAGATGAGCTAAGTGGTACCACTACCCACTCATTTCAATTTGGTCTAGTCCCTCATGAACATCCAATGACTAGGCTGAAACAAAAGCCTGTGTTGAGCGTATATGACATTACAAGATACCTTTAGTCCAATATAACCATTGGAAAGCCATGATAATTAATGGACTTTTTTTAGGTAGGTAATTAAACTCAAGTCATTAAAACAAGCATTTTCCTTGTCTTCAACAGACTGGAATAACCTGGCATGCTCTTTAAACACGGTAAACACTCAACAGCTTTCACTCAGTCCTTCATTTTTCAGGTTCAGCATAGCTAGCGTGCTGCCTGTATGTTATGCCTGATACAATAGAGAGCCATCAATAAGAACGCATTATTACTCCCCTGCCAACGATGCATTTTTCTATTTCGCATCTTTGCGTTTTCCTCTTTATTCCTGAGAGCAGAGTGCCAGTGAAACCGGCAGTATGGTTTCGGTACCCCTGCACACACTGCGGCCGGGGGGCTCAGGCAGTAATTCAGCAGTAGCCGGTCAGTTGGTAACACACCACGCACAGCGACCTCGGCTGCATCCCGCTCCCACCCCTGCTCCCACCCCATCTCCGCGCTGCTGTGTCCTACTGTCAGGCTTGGAGCTTTCTGCAGCCGCGATCGGCTTTTTCTTAACCCCTGGCATGGGTAGGTTGGGGGTCTCTATGCACTGTCCTACCCGAAGAGATCACTGATAATTCACAAACAGCAACTGTTAATAGATGCTCACTTATGCAGGTGTCGTTTTTAGTGTACTGTGTACATCTATGGCAGGCAAATGACCGCTCCATTACTGCTTGAAAACAATTCCTTTGCCCAAAAATCTCACACCAGTAAGGATCTCTTGCTTTCAGCTGTTTGCCTCCTCCCTTCCCAAAACCTGAAGATGGCACAGGAAAATAACTGGTATTGCAATTAAAGTATACTAAGAATGTCACTACACAAGACCACTTTAAAAATGAGATTTAAATTCTGATATTCTCTATTAAAAAAAGCCCTGCCAAGTGATGACAATTCAGCGGGAGGGAATTCCAATGCCATCTCACCACCTCCAACCGAACGTCTTCCCTTTGCTTCTTTAGGAGAGACAACTCCATGTTTCGACAGTCAGGGTAAAAGTGGCCCAGCTTGAAAACTGCTTCCCACAGAGTTTAAAAGGAGATGTAAGCAGCATGTTCCAGATTTTCAAACTGAGAAAAACTCCAAGGCTAAAACTGAATCTCCACAAAGAACCTAAAAGTTTGCATTTGGTCCCATTTGCTTCAAAGGTACAGCTAACTGAAGTCAGTGACCATCCATCTGGACCACATTTACTGATCAGGGTTTAAAATACTGAACTAATTCTGGGTTCCCAATCTGCGAATTCCACTTAAGATCTGGGAGCAGCAAGTTTTTTCACTGTCTGGTTTTTCACTCCTCTTCAGCAGAATTAAAACTGACTATATGCAAGCCTTTCAGAAACAAAAAATGATGATTGGAGATTTTGACAGATAACCGCAATGTATAAACCAGTCACAAAACATTCAAAAAGTGTTAGCACTACACTTTTAACACGTATTGCATGTACCATAATATGGATAAATGTTAGCTGTGTGACTTGGGGCTCCTGCCTCTGTCTTTCACTTGTTCAGAAGGCAAGTCTCGCCTTCAGAGACAAGTAGCAGCTCCTGGCACTACTACTGAACCACAGCAATGATGCCTCTCAAGTCTTCCTTAGCGTGAACAATCAACACGGATTTATTATGTACCAGAATTCCCTACACAAAATGTTAGCTGGACTTTCTACTGGAGCGCAGGATCAACTGGCTGAGCTTCAAAAACTCGCCAAACCGTCGTTCTGGTCGGCTATTTGAAGACAGCGTGATCTACTCACTCATGCAGGGAGAGCAGGCACAAATCGTTCCCAGCCATCGGTGACCTTCTCCTCACTCATTCCTCTGCCTCGCTTTTGACTTATTTTCAACTCCTGCCCCGTCTGCTTACATTTAATCTTAGTTTAACAATAATAAATCACTAATAGCAAAGAATGTGTGTAAATGCTTATTAACCCCGCAGACGACAATGGGCTCTTTCAAGGTTATTACAGTTCACTACAGGAATAAAAGCAGTTTTTAAAATTTTCTAAGTACATATCTACAAAACGCAGAAAAGGCTCTTTGGTACCCATGGAATAGGTACCAAATAGGTAATTTTAAAGATTTTTGTCTACACTATAGCCATTGTTCAGGCCTCATTTTAAGGCTGCCTTGAGAGAGCCGATTAAGGCAGGAATTAAATCTCTTCTTCAAATGAAAAACAGCATGTTTAATCATTAAATTTACGCCTTGTTCTCAACAATAATTGCTCTTCTTCCAAAATCATTTGTTTGGGACACAGTAGATGTTTGAAATTATTTTTTCTTCAAATTTTAGGAGTTTTTAAATGGTTTTGAATTTCAGAGAGATTTTCCTAAGAGCTCATTTCTTCAGTCATTTTCAAAAGAATGAAAGACTTTATGCATGGGAATATAGATTTTGGAAACTTTATTTTTCAACAAAAACAAAGTAAGCAGTATCATTAATTATACGGTGTCACATACATGTACTTGACCAATGTAACTGAAGTACACAGTTCTGATTAAAGCCTTGGTGATTGCTACCTAAACCTGAAAATTTCAGATGTATTTCATCTCCCAATCTGATGCTGAAAAACAAACCCCAGCCATCATTCATCCTAACTCTCCCCAGATCAGAGAATAGATTAGAAACTGTTTCGAGCAGGAATATGAAAATCAGACGTTAAGATAGCGGTAGCAGCTGATGGAGAGACTGGGGAGACAGTAACCCAGGTTGGGTCGTCTCCTTCGACCAATTGGTATCCCCAAATCTAAGCTCTACGGACTATTTTTTCCACTTCCAAGTCCACTCCATGATCCATGACTCCACAGCTCAGGCACCTTATGTGGAGGGCTCCTCTGCTCCAACTGACCTATCTGAGTGAGCTCTGCCACCCAGAAACCCAACTTCTTACACATCAGAAAGAAGAGGAACAGAAAGAAAACCGCAAGAGACATGGAAAGGTACAAAGCTACAACCAAACATGGACATTTCCGCAAATAAAATGCATACTTAGCTTATAATTGGAGTTAAGTTTTCAAAACAACAGAAGCCTTAAAAGAAACCACAACTAGTTCGTAAAGAGTCTAATTGGATGTGTTTAAGTTGCAACACAAGCCTGCTCTGTCCATGGGCCCTGGCCACCGTACCTGGCCCAAGTTCTGCCAGAGCCCACCGCAGCTCCCTCGGTGTGCCCAGGTTTCCTCTCAGGTGGGTCCATTTCTGCACACACATGGAAACCAAATAACCCACGTTCAAAACCAAACGGTGCACAGTGCTAACACCTGTCCTTACAAAGTCTTCTCTCTTACAAATATGGTTTTACATTATGTACCCACATGTCATAATACAATGAGACAAAGGATGGAAAGAACTCAATTGTATAAAACTACTGCTTCATTTTTGAGTTCACAACTCATCTTGCAAACTGACTGGAATGACTTAAGTGTACAGGAAATGCTACAGTTTATCTATCCTCATCTGTACAGCTTGAAATACATTTTCCATTATTTACTTTTAATTCTCAACTATTTACTTTGAAGGCAAAAATTTTTGTGTAAGATACCTCATCGCTGCCTTTCACAAGATCTGCAAATCCAATGACCTCTGCAGGCATTGTTTTGCACTTGTCTTGATCATAGCTGTGCTCCTGCACACAGACTTTTACCAGAAATACCAACAGAAACAGCATTAGCCACGCACAGGACAGCGAAAGTGATGTCACTTCTGCCATCATTACTCATCGACTAACAGATTATGAGTTAAGCAATATGCACAGTAATTCCCATACTTGAGCACTAGTCTACTGCTAATGAGAAATCTTCTACAGCACCAGCAGTAGAGCCACTTCTTAGCTCCAAAATACAACACCTCCCTGCGATTAGGTGAGTACAGTGAGGGAAATTAATGAGGTACAGAATATTGTCCCCATGCTAATCTTACAGGCAGTTTCCAAAGTGTCTTAGCTAAAATGGCACATGTGCTACACATTCAGCAGAAGAAATGCATCCTGAAAGGAAAAAGACAGAGGAATGGAAGGAGAGATGGGAAGTATTTATGGAGGAGACAAATGAGAGAGGTTCAAAGCATGGATAAAATTGAGGGGTCAAGCAGTGACGTAGCACAGCTTAGGACTGAATTTGAAATTGGTCCAAAAGGAATAAGATGAGAAGTTGCATGCTTGCTAGTCATCAATAAGTGATAGATACAGAGACTGAGGTGTGGACTCTCTGCAAAGTTATACCCGAGTTTTGGGTTGAGAGTGAAAATACAGAAGACCGCTGGAGAAAAAAAATTGGAGAAAACCATGCAGTATTTCCATAAGGATTCAAGGAGCAAAAGAGAGGACAAGGTGTTTTTTTCCGATGCATTAGTACTAGTTTAGCAAACACTAAAAGGAAATTAAAATCTCTACATTCTCAAATGTTAAAGCCTCTTATTCCCTAAGAAAAGAAAGAAAGGAATTCTGCAGCAGAGAAAAGGGAACTTAGATGTAAATATCTACACGCAGATTGTTAGAATGTTATCCAATTGAGACATTTAATACACCTAAAATCATTTATTCACACACAAGAGACATAGGTTCTGTGAGCAAATGCTCAAGAACTTCTACGATGCAATTCATTTCTTAACCTCTTCAAAATAAAATGTAAGCCATTACTAGCAGTAACAAAACTATGTTCTTGCTTTCAATAAAAAATTATATATAAAACTCCAAGTTTAAGTCATGTTCAAAACATTACGCCATTGTGCCTTTTTTGGCTTGACTTTCACTTTAAATTTCATGGGAGTTACCTTAAGATTTTTAATCACCATTCACAGTATGTACTTTTGATAATTAGAATGACTAGTGTACTGCTATTTATAGCATCTGCATAAAAGATAAGTATGTCTGGTGGGATGACGTAAGCAGCATCAAACAGTAAGAACCAAATCTGAATCTTCGTAGCACAGTGAATAAAACAAAACTAAATACATGTTCTCATTTTGTTCACTTTTCAATTCATTCACTAATTAATACAGGTGAGGTGGAGGAAAACAGGTGACAATGGTCATACCATTATGCTTTAACAGTCCTTCAACTTTCCTATTTCTTTCATTTGCAGAATATAGATTTCCTACTGTAATGAGTTTTATTTAGCTAGTTAACAGAAAAAACCACTCCATTCCCTCTAGCTCTGCTGTACAGTAGGAATCCAGAAGCAATCTATGAAACAGTTACTTTTTTTTAATTTTTATTCTAGGCATCTTGATCAGCAGCATCAGCAGAAGTTATCATTTTTCCACTGGTCATTTCTAGCTCTTACTTGGATCAGCTATTGTTTGAAGTGGTTTAAATACGTATAGTACATGTAACAGGTTGAGAAACTACACTCTCTAAGTACAGTATGCTCAGTCAATGAAACAGATACTTTTTGTTTCACTTCAATACAACCTTTCTGTAAAGAAATTATCATTGAAACTGCCTGAAAAATACTTGGGGGTATTAGGTGTATGGTCTATCATGATTTTCTATCCAAGGCGGGGAGGGAGGGGGGAGGAAATGTGTATATATATATTTACAAGACAAGTGAAAAGCAGATTTATGGCTAGACAAAAACTTAAATGTTTGTCACATCTTAAATGCCCATTGGAAAAAAGCCATATAAAAAGGAGCTACAGCAGTGTTTTTCTCAAGACTTTTCTTTATCAGTCTAGATTTCAGAACAAAAAATAAAACTGAGATAGCAGAATACAACTGAACAGTCTTCTTTAAAAAGTGGTAATACATGTCTACACTACAGGAAATGCTTGAATCGAGTAGTGACCAGCCCATATACCACACAGCTAGTAAGTTGTTCACACAAACAGCTTGCCAGTAAACAGTTGCCTGCTTTCTTGAATGAGCTTCCAGTATTTCTGTCCTTTTCCCCACAATAGCTCTGCCTCTCCTCCTTGTCCATGCTCTTTTATACTCTCATGATGTCTCATTGCCTTTCGTTCCACCACAAATCCCCTAAAATTCAGCTCCCAGCTACACAAGCAGCTGCGAGTGCAGTGGCTGATTTTAAAGATAGCGTGGTGCTGCCCCAGAGGTCAGCAGGCCAGACCGAACACGTCCGTTTTGTTCCCCTCGTCAGTCTAGCTCAGCTTCCAAGAACACCTCCTTCCTCTGTCCACTTGCCGGTTTTTATGAAACTTGTAGAAATTTTGCACCTTTGAGAGCACTGCTTTACAGTCGCGCTTGAGACCAAGAGCCCAAAAGCAGGTTGGGGAGGGGGGCACGAGTGGGTATTAACAGACAAACAACAAACACCCCTTAACTTCTTTTTTTTCTTTTCTTTCCTCCTTCGGCTACTCATCTAAAATACATACCTAGGTATCCTATAAAATTCATGTATTCCCGCAATTTGTTGATTAAGCTTATACATTTCATACAAGCAACTCTCTTCTGAATGGTTCAACAGAAATAGTTAACACAAGACTAGTTATTTGAAAATAATTATTTCTTGCCACTGATTATCTTCTTGCCACTGGATGGCAGCAACAGAACCTCACCTTTTTCTGTTATCCTCAAATTTTATTTCCATTATTCATCTTCATTACCAATTTTAAACAGAATTCTATACATATCTTAAGCACATTAAAGAATTTAATGCTTCCAAGCCAACACTGACAACCGTATTAGTTAAGTCATTAAAACAGCTTAAAGGACTGTGAGCTTAACCAGTTCAAAACCCAAACAACTTAATTAAATTCAACTATAAAAGACTAAATGAACCTAGTTTACTTCAGCAAAGCTGTGTTTATGAAGATCTTTATTTTACCGGTGTGTTTTTCTGCAAAGCCTCTCTTTCCTCTATACACACACCACTTTTTACTCCACAGACAGTAGCTTGTTCTGCACGATAGATGCTTCTCATCTTTGAGTCTCCATCTACAACTGATGTCAATGTTATTCTGAAACCAACTCAGCCTGCCCACTACCTGGGTGTATCTTTCATTAATTATGCAAATCAAGCTTCTAATTCAATCTTTGCTGATTAGGACAATGTGAGTTTTCCAGACTGAGTGAGTACAATTGATTAAATTAATTACCATTAATCATTTTGACAAGCCTAAATAAGTATTTTAATTAATAAAAATGTTTTATATTTAAATTTTAATTTATATTTACAATTTAAATGACTGGTGGCATTACATGGAAGCCACACTAAAACTGATACCAGAAAGGTAAAGGCTAATTAATTATAAATAATGGTCCTGATTCTTCTCTGAGAAAAATCAATTTAGTTACTTCCATGCAATTGAAGTCTTAATTTCTTTGAACTCAAACAACATGTTTTCAGTACTGCTCGGTGAGTTTTTATATCCTGGTGCACCGTAACATTTTTTATGATGCTTGCCATTTGAAGGGAACTATGTTATATCCTTGTATTAACGCAGATGGTGTTTACAATTATAATGGACAAAACTGGGAGCTGGAACACAGCTCTATCTTGAAAGAGATATCCCTAAAATTCTGTAAAGGTTGCATTTTGCTGTGGTAATTTCCTACTAGTGATTTCATACTGACTTGAACACAAAAGGACGTGCTCTTCTTATCTGCAGGTGCAAGTGTAGGGAGTGCAATATGTTTTCCTTTTCTTTAAATCTTTCCTTGCAATTATGCTAAATATCATTTCTATGAAATATTTTTAAATAAACAATAACTAACACATACCTTTCAATGTCAAAAGGAAAGCAGAACTTCGGAACGCTGTTCAGCACTTCCTGTAAATACAAGAAATAAAGTTAAGATTCTGAAAAGGCTTTTATCTGTAATTGCTAACAAGCTAGCTTGCTTTTTAAAAAAACCAAAAAATACTCATAACAAATAATAAATTCAAGGAATATATGATTGCAAAAAATACAGCACACGTTCCTGGACTGAAATAATTGATTATTAAAAAGGAATTAAGTTTGTGCTTTGGCAGATTGCAAAGACAATGCCATAGAAGCCCCAGGAGGGAAAGGCCTGGCCTGAAGGGTATTAACACCCTTCACATCCCCGCTGGGATTCCCTTCAACAAGGCCATATGGATTTTACAAGAAGCACCACACCATATGGGTAAGCCACGTCTGCTGCTACTTGTACCACAGACTAGCCACAGGGACTTCTGACAGATCCTGGCTCAAAAATACAAATGTTGTTTCAATTAAAATGCAGGCAGAGAAAAGGGAATGAAGTTGGCAGCAGAATGAATTACAGAGAGGTATAACAACTCTATACATGTTCCACAGTCAAATGCTGAAAATGATGGAAATCGTCTGCTGGTCCAAAGGAGAAATTTGTATGATTAACCCTTTGGGTTTCACAGGCAAGCCTCGCTATTAATAAAGGGAAGGGGGGGGGGAATACAGCGGATCTATTTTCGTACCATAATATGAAAGGACAATGTCATTCTTTCTTGCAGAATTTTATTTAAGAAGCTGTTTAGTGGCAAATAAAATGTGTTAATTAAAATATAAAAATGCTCTCAAACTAGTCAACATTTTTGGTTTGGTTTTTTTTAAAGAAAAAAAAGTGAATTACCAGATCAGTTAGCAGCAGATATTATACAATGACCTTCCACAAGATCCCAGAAAAACAGGTTTTATTTCCTTGCTCCCAACTAGGAAAACAAACCCTCTGTGAAATGCTTCAGCTAAGAAGAGACAGTTGACGTCAACGCAGTTGGTCAGCAAAGCTAGAGAATTCCCTTTCTGCAGCAGCCCAGCAGAGACAGATATACTGCCATATACATGAGTTATCCCACAAGGTGTGTGTTTTCAGCAAAACGCATATTGATTGCAAATTTCCAGAGACGCACATGGGGGTTTAAGAACTTGATCGTAGATGTTAGCACTCTCCAGCCTGAACTCTCTGTTTACTGCATATTGAACAGTCAACTCCCATTAGGGGAAATTATGTATTTAAATTCCTGTACACCACAATGACTATTTACTTCAAACATTTGCCTGGCTCAGTGGCTAGCATAAAGCACGAAGAACCTGTGCAAGTTAATCAGCAAGGGACAACTAGCTGAGGAAAAAGATGCCTCTGAATATAACGTGCATGTTAGTTGCAACATTTTAAAGGTGTATATGATGTGCCCCTGGAAATCATCACAAAGTACATAAGAGAGTTCAAGAAATCTTTGGAACTTTTACTTTGTCGGCACAGATAAAGGAGAATCTGAAAGCCAGATAAGGCATTTTGAGAAAGGTTATTAACTTAATTATGAACAATAGCAGTACATATAATATTCTCCAAAAGAAATTGCTCGAGCACCATCCCGGCTGCTGGGAGTGGCCACTGTGGAAGCACGAGGAGCAAAATACAAAAAAAGCAGGTAAACATTTTCATTTCTGTAGGCAGGAAACAAGCATACAAGATGCTGGTGGTAGTAACAGTAAACTTTTAACAAAAGAAAGCAAGCACAACAGGCTAATCAAAACTTTCAACTCAGAAATTTCCCAAACATTTCCAATAAAGCCCATAAAGCTTGTTTCTCCCGTTCCAAAGAAATAGTATTTTACACTATTTAAATTCCCTTTCCAAACCTGCACCTATTCTCACACTATAGGAAGTAATTTTCTGCTTACTACCGAGGATTTTAATTGCTGCCTGGCGAGCTTAGCACTGACTCCGAATTGGGTATGGAAATATATTCATTTATGTTCTCCATTGTATTCTCCCAGAATAAATTATCATGCAAGAAAAAGAAAACAAAACCAAAAAAAAAAAAAATAGATCAAAGGTATTAGCTCAATATTTTGACTGAACAACCTGAAAATTATGGGTATGTTTTCAGCATTTTCCAGGCTGAGCTGCAGGACAGCGTTTCCCCCAGCTCCGCTCCGGCCCTCCCCCAGCCAGCACACGTGCACGCAACTTCTGCGGAGCAGCCTCAGCTCGCTTCCCAACTGGCAGGAGCATTCCTCAGGGGACAAGTCTTTAAACCTCCGCACTCTTTAAAATTCAACCAGCCAGCAGGTCTATAGACTGGTGTATAAACAGTATAGACAAAAAAAAAAAAAAAAAAA
>VZSF01010834.1:662335-715907 GCA_013398295.1 Chionis minor | reverse complement strand
AAAAAAAAAAAAAAAAAAAAATCCTCTCTCAGCTTATGTCAGTGACAAAGCAGCTCAGCAGTTGACTGCTGCTCCCCTGACAGCGTAAGCCGGGTTTACACAGATCAATAGATGGAAGTCCTACCTAGCTTCCAGGGCTCAGTTTTCTCCCTTAATTACAGGTGCTATTCAGATTTTTAAAATGGAAGAAAACAAGATGCCCCCAAGATGCTCCTAGACAAATTTAAAATGCAAATGACATTATAGACACATTCACATACAGAGTCACTGTTCGTGTACAATTACAGTTGATACTTTCAGTAGCCTCTTTATTGAATAAAATTTGAGCTCTGTTTCCTAATGGGTCATCATTTTTAAGGAGCCATAACTCAGGACTTCCTCTGGAGTCCACATGCACACTCCCAGAAAAAGAGTAACGTATTTAATGCCTTTTATTTTCATGGCTTCACAAAAGTGTTTGTTTATTTCTCAAGACAAAAGGTTGTACAAGTCTTTAGAAACTAAAATATCCCTGATTCACATGTGCCATGATTGTTTCCTCCTCTGGTTCTCACAGTATTAGCGCTTTCAGAAATGGCCCCTGTGTCATAAAGGAAAGAAATTGTATACAGGGGGAAAAAGGACAATGATGCTGTTAAAAAAAACAACCAAAGAAAAAAACCTCCCACGAAACTAGAAGATGATCAATTTGCTTTCAAACACCAAATAAACATCTACAGTTGCATATACAACTAAGTTAAAGGATCACCAGCTCATTGCTTATGCAAGCTCCAAAAGAAAGAAGAAAAGCATAAAATTAATACTATGTGAACTACACCATGCTGCTTCCCTCGCAAAAAAAGCTTAAAAAAAAATGGAAATGGTATTTAAGAAAATATTTCCTTTATGCCTATAGGACAGCAGTAGAAACTTGCACTCTCACAGGCTTCTGGCCCTCCACACAACTGCAGCCGGGCCTGGTCACGCTCACTGTCTCTACATAGAGATATTACAGAAGCCTAAAAAGTAAAAATTATTTAGCATTCTTTGCTTATTTTGATACCCATACAGCTAATTCTGTGTATCATCATTTTATAAAGCAATGTAAAAAGTGGTAGAAGATGCTTCTGAACTCATACATGCCAGTTTTCTGGAAAAAAGCTTCTGATAACTCATAATCTTGCCCTTTGGTGAAATCACTGGTTAGTCTTTTTGGTTAGATTCAAGATATACACTATAGTCCTTACTAGAAAAGACAGGATTTTTTTTTATATAACATCACAGTCAATTGACACAAGCATATGAAACCTTCATGGTTGTTCAGTATACGTTGTAGAGGACAGTGATTTGGGAGGCTACTTGTTTCTTTTTCCACTTGAACAAGACACAATGGGATCTCACTACAGCCGGAAGAAGGTACAGGAGCTGCTTCTACAGGAAAATTGCACTAGAACTCATATATATCTCTCTCTCTCTCTCTCAGAATCGACTTATTAATTATTAATGACTGGGGGCTCACTTTAACTTACGCATTTCAATCAGTTACCTTTTTCTATGTAGATGAAGCCTGATGAATTGATAAATTGACAGATATCGAGTTCATCACTTGGTATTTTATACTACTGAAATAATTAAGTATTGAAGCTTCACATGATTAATTTCGAGGGTTTGACGACACGGGAACTATTCACCCCAGCATTTATTTTTTTTAATTGTAACATATTTTGCAGTTTGCACTTAAGTGGGGAGGGAAAAGAACCTGATTTTTTCCAAGTGAGTTCCTGTGAAAGGATTGAAAATCCTCCCTGACAGGAATATTTTAAGGTATTCAGAATGCTGAAGCACTTCATAAATAGCAGTTTAGACACTGTTTTTTAAAAGAGCGTCCTGTTACCTTCCAACTATTTCTGAGTTTATCTGCAGTGTAAGACTGATCCTCAAGTAAGCAGGTGGGTTCTCTTCCAGGTCCATGCTACATATGCAAAGACCACCTCAGGAGAAGAAAGGAAACAGCCTTACACTGAGACACAGTCACACCATGTCCATTCCAGAGACACATCAGGATATCTAGCGAAAAATGACCTAAATAAAATAGATGGTAACCAAGATATTTTGAGTTATTAATTACATAATCCAGACCAGGTTACCAAAATCATTCACAAAAACTAGCACTCAAATAACTATCTATCCTCATCTCTTTTTTCTGTTTTGAGTGAGAAATCAGCCGAAGAACTAACAATTATAGGAGCATGAACAAATGGTCATCCACTTAGTTACAAATCACTTTTGCACTTCCCCTCCCACTATCCTTACTTCTTCAATTATTTTCTTTCTCAGTAACAATATTTTTCTATCTTTTGTCTCTTACTGCTTTACCTTATTTTTGTGAAGTCCTTTTCCCCCTGCCCCTTTTCGCCGACAGGAGAAATTACCTTTTTTGTCAATTCTTTTACCTTTGTCATATCTACTTTAATAAAATCTCCTCTTTTTCCCCTTGTTGACAAAAGCTACTTGCTATTCTATTTTAGTATTTCATCTGATTGTCCTTCAAAAAACTCTGTATCTTTCTGCTAGAACTTCCTCTCTCTACTAACCTCTCTTTAAATGTCTTCTCTTGAAACACCTTATTGCAGGTCTCTTCTTTTGGTTCTTTTCAGTTTTCCCTACTCCACCTCCAACTCCAACGTCCTCACTTCTTCACTCTTAACCCAACTCGCCCTCCGATCTTTCCTCGAAGGGGACTCTATTTCACCATCCTTTACCATAGTTTTCAGTCACCCTGTGCCAGCCCAAACACACAAACACCCAAGAGATCTACCTGAGATTTAAGACTGTCACGACAGGTATTACTGACTCAAACCAGTGACTTCAGGAGGAATATTTAAATGCTTAAAGTTAAGCACAGATTTAGGTTGATTCTTAAATCAAAGCCAGGCTGCTTAGCATCTTGCAGCGTTGAGCCCTTCATCATTATGGCTCAACGAAGGTGAAATTGCAACGCTGCCACATAAAACAGACGATGAAAAGGCAAGCTCTGTCCTTGCCACTGACTTTTCCTTTTCCTTCCTCTGAAGCCGTGCACACCCACAGCAGGGACTCATGCGAAGCCAGCAGCAGTAGTTATATTTCAAAGACTTAGCTCTTACCTCTGCTAAAAATCTCATCAGAAACTTGTAGCTACAACGAAGAAAGGCCCAAATGGTTTGAATAATAAAAAAAAATTAATCTTAGATTACATTCACTGAAATCCAAAGGCCTAAAATATGGAAGTCATTATCAGGCCTCCGCAACTATTTTTAACCTCTACGTGCCTCTCTCCAAAGTGCATCGATCATTCAGTGGTTATCTAGTAGTTCTGTAGGATTAAAAAAAAAAAAAAATCAGCTGCTTTCTGAACACTTAAAGCAAAGAAGAATACAGAAATTAAATGCAAGTGGTTTCGGGTGAAGATGCAAAGCTCTTAAGAAATAAATAAATATGTATTTAAGGTTACAGAACTTCATCATTACAAGAATGAACCACCAAATTATGTGGGTGGGTTTGGTTTTTTTTACTTTTTTTTAAAACTTTTTTTTTAAAATCAAAAATATCCAGCTTAAAATATTTTAGCTATCATTTCCATATTAAATAAAGTTTACATATAATTTAGAATTTTCAGTTCAAGGCTACTTATTGTAGAAGAGATTGGAAAGAAGATGTGTGCAACTACATGACTCTAGCAAGCTCTCTGCAACACAAACAACACCTTTTCTTCAACCTTTATGAATCATTTGAAGCAAAAAAGTTTTCCAGACTTAGCAATGAGTCCCACTTCTTAAACTGGAAAGAAACACAACCAGTAGTTAATTTTCTGCGAGTTTGCCTTCAGATATTTCAAATTTTCCTCTAGGTCTAAAGGCAAATTATGAAGAATTCTCTGAAATTGTTCCAGAGAAATATTAATATTTAATAGCAATTACTAATTGGCTTGCTAGTCATATTTAAGGGGTCGTTCCACCGTTCCACAACAGTCACATGCACATAGCACCATTTCATTTGCAGTTCAACACCACAGGATGAATGCAGTCACGACATAAAGTGGTGGATCTAACACAACTGCGTAACACAGGAGCTTTGGTGCTGCATGAGTGGCCAAACACAGACCCATAGATGTGCCCACGATGCTCTACCTGTTGCAGTACTTTATTCTCAGAGGATAAAAAAGAAAATTTGTGCAATAGCTGCTCCCTCAAAATAGACCTCCTCTTTTCATCTCACAAGTTTCAAACTTGTGGATAGTGCTGTGTTTTCTTATGCCTAATTTCATCCCAATACAGCTGAAACAAGAGTTCATACGTCCCTGAGAAACACATAAAGGGAATGGTGGTTCTGGACCACATAGCAGAAGTTGTCACTAACGGAGTCAAGAAAGATTAAAACTCCACGAAGGTGAGCTATGTGTACATTCCTACAGCTGTAGATTGTTTTGACCCACAGAACACAAATTGTACTCCACTGCTGAGAACAATTTTTGATCCTCATTTAGTTGGCTCATGTATAAACTACAACTGGAGAGGCCCTACAGCCTATGACTGACATTCAGAAGAATCACAATGCTTAAACACCAAGCCTTTTAGAAGACTTGCTCTCCAAGTGTCATGTTTTCTTCTGTCTAAAGCTTATTCAGAGAAATATTTGTTGTCTAAAATGAGTGAGGAGCTGAATGCCCGCAAATGAGGAGATTGCTTATAGAATTCCATTCAGAGTTAATTTCTCTTGTTCCTTGTGTTCTCTTGTGCTCTCTATCTCTTCTCCACTTGGCCACCTCTCAGTTATGTGCCTCAGGGGAGGATGGTAGGAAGAAAGGGTTGGTTCACCTACCTGGCTCCTGCCAGGCAGGCAGCTGTTAATCTAGCTGCTCTGTGCTGTACAGAACAGTAAGGGCAGAGTTAAATCATGAAGACAGATGAGGTACCAGGACAAAAAGAGTCCAGGCAACAAGGTAAGAAGAAAATCTTGAGCTCTTAAAGAAGCAAAATGACATAAACAGGTAGCTATCATAGAGGTGGCAGCAGAGACCTGAAGGTCACCTGTATCTGCTACTTAACTTAGAGACAACTATTGTAACGTCACTTAGAACTAACAGTAAATTAAATTCAGACAAAAATAAATGATGGAAAATCAATGACTAGAACAGTGACATGAGCAGGGTGCGGTGGAGGCACACCACAGGACGGTCTGGCCCTATACAGCAGACTAAGGCTGGAGTCCCAGGCAGTGCACATAAGACTTTACTGCTTTTAGAGCAACTTCCAAAGGCACCTTACAAAGAGGAAAGAACAAACGTATTAATTAACCCTGAGTACTTTAAAAGGCATTGTTAATCTCCCTGTCCTACAAGACTGAACAATAAGGCTTCCTAAATGACCACAGAGTAAGTTTAAAAATTCTGAGATTTTTATTGTTATAAAATGTTGGAGTCTCTATATTTCTAAGTGTTTCTGAATCATGTAACCAGTTAAAAATAAAGCGTATTTCAGCCACAGTTGTGTCCAGTGTAGCATACAGGGACCCAAAGTTCACTCTAACATAACAAGCTCAGTTACAAACAGCCGAACAGTTAAAACAATATGAAGTTCATCACAGGTTCATTTATCTGCTCAAAAAAAACCCCTCAACTTCTCTGGAATTCAAAATAAAACCATAAAAATTGACAATGATCTTATTCTCAAAGAAAGTTCACATTAGAACAAGTGTAAATTGAATTGTTACTATCTACTCCTATTACTGGCAAGGCAAACAAAACCAAGAGAAACATTGCTTCGCCATACAGCTCTGGCAAGAATATAATATTTGTATCCCATGCACCAATAAATAGTTTCCCCTTACTTCGCTGACTCATGTCAGGGAGACCATTATTCCCTAGGCAATATCAGAGAGCTGGGAAAAACAGGAAATACGCTCTTCTGTCTCCACTCTTGAGATTACTATGTGGGCAATATTTAACTTTTAAGGTAGTATTTATTATCTTTAAGAAAGTTCGTTACATTTTGTACAAAAAAAGACAGTAGAGCAGGACACAACTTTCTATCATTGTGCAGTAGGGAAAATGTCACTTTTCATTAACATACAATTTCAATGACAGCATCTCTAACATTATCTGGAAACACAACAGAGAAATTGTCTTCAACTAAGACCGGTAGACATCACTTTCAAAATCCAAATACATAAGTCTTCGGAGGCCAGGTCAAAATCCACATGTCATCCTGCATAGCTAAGAGGGCAGCAATATTTGTTTCACTCAAGAAGTCTTAAGATTTCCATCTGCTTACAACACCAGTTAAGATGTATCTTTGGCAGCAACACCTAGAACGTCCTGCACATCCTGTTCAGATGCTGTTTCTCAGTGGTGAAAAAATAACCAGCATACAATAAAGCATATATTAAAATTGGTTCTTACTTATTTGTTTTACCTGCTAGTTTTTTCATTCCACCTTGGAATACTCCAATAGCTCAAGACAGAAATAAGCCTATTTGCAACATAACCAACTCTATCTATTCAATATATGGCTTTAAAGTGAATTTTGCAGTCTCAGAAATGTCTGCAAAACAGTATCACAAGTATAGCATAGTTGACAATCAGGTCAAAAGGCTCTTATTTGCAAGATTCTCTCTATCATCAGTTCTTCTCTATCATCAAGCAAACACATTTTTAAAAGGAAAATTAACTGCAAAGTATACTACATATAATAAATAGCTGGATTTCCATAAAAATAAAATATACTGAAATAAGTCATAAAATGTCAAGCATGACAAACTCTATTCTTGATGACATTTGACACACTTCACATTCATTTCAACTCCAAGCATATTTTGTTCCAAATATATCCCAAATATTTGTTTTCCTCCATAAATTCTAGCATTTCACCAGAGACTTCAAACTGCACATAGTACTAATTATAAAAGAAAACGAAAAAACGCAATTTCTATTTTGATGGAAGTAGCCACGGCAGAAGACCCACAACACACAGCAACAAGGAAACCAGAATGAAAGGTCAGAGGCAAAAAAAGGAGAAGATAATTTTTGAGGCAGAAGGGAGAAACCAAGCTAAATTGACTTGCTTTATAAATTAGATAATGGTTTCTATCTGCACATGGCAACACATTGGCTTTTCAATACAGGTGATCAGAGATTGCCAGACTTTTGGAAGTACAAGCAGGAAACATTTTTGACAACTACTGAAGTTCTTTCAAGTCTCAGAGTCATCAGTAAAAAAGTCTGGATTTTTCCATAAAACATGTTTTTGCAGGCTGACAGGTAAAAAACACACAAACAAAAAACTCCACCTCTTTTGAAATACCACTTTAAACTTTCTGACTCCCTCAGGTTTCCAACCATTACACTTCCACCCAGGCATATTTCAGAAGCAGAAGCAAGCAAGTAAACATTATGACTACAAGCACCAAATTGGGAACAGCAGCTTGAGCGCGACATATGAAATTGCTCCTTTTTCTGAATTAAATCCTAAGTACAGATAAGAAGTACTGCATTACTTACCTAAAAAGGACAAATCCTAAAACAGAGAGTGTCTGCAAATAGTAGGATGTCATTCCTCACCTAGAAAGCTTCTACTGAACAACTGGTCTGCTCAGTAGATACCCAGTACTGATGTACACAGAAATGTCAGCACCAGATCTGTAGATTGCTTATATGCCAAAATAGCCCAGCTCGGGCTGAGGAGGGAAACTATGTCTTATAATGACAGGTGATGACCTTCCAGAACCAGACCTTCCCACTAATTTTTTCATAAAACGACTGTACAGCACATGCCGTGATGAAATACTGATTTTGATGGCAATTCAGACACTAGAAAGTAGTTAATAAACTAAGTATCATGTAAGTTAATGAACAACTTGGGTGTCACGCCAACAGAAAATATCTACAGTAGAGAGTGACCTATGCGGATAAATAAGGTGAGAAAGTCCAAAAGCTAGACCTGGGCTTGTCCACCTCTAAATGTGCAGTCCTACAGGGAATCATGCTGGCTCCCATGGCTGTATCAGTAGTAGGAGAAGTTGGGGTAGTGAAACTGATGATGTGTGTGGGCTGAGTTTCTCGAGCTAGAACAATCTATAGCCAAAAGAAAAGGAACTGAGAAAGGAAATCAGCTTCTAAGGAAGCCGTTAGGATTATCATTTCATAATTACAATTGGGTTTTATATTTTTATGAAGGAAACGGTTATTTCTTGTTTTACAGGCAGCATAGGTCAAATTCTAAGCCTTACCATAACATAGCTCAACAAGAATCATTTGTGGTAATAGTTTTTGAGTACTAAATTCAGATAGGATCAATAGTGTTGAAAAATGGAAGAGAGATGAAACAACTTCAGGATCAAAGAGGGACAGAGAAGAAGCAAAGCGGCGTAATTTTAAAGCGCTAACATATCTCTTGTGTTATCAGACGCAGACAGATGACTATCACAAAAAATAAAATATAATGGACATACAATTAGATATCTTTTTTCCCCCCAAAGAGATATGCAATGTACATTCACTTCACCTATTGCTGAGCCTGTCCAGACCTTCTGGCTCCCTGCTACAGCATCATTGCTGGAGATTACTCGGCAAAGATTTCAGGCTGGTATTTCTGCACTTGAGCATCCGTCAGACACTTCAAGCACAAAGTCCATCAGCTTAGACCTCCGATATAGCATAAGCCAACTCTGAACAGCTAAGAGGAGGGGGAGGCAACTTCCACCACAAGCCAGGCAGCACAAGCAGCTACAGCCAGGAAGATTTTCAGCTGCTTCACTTTGATCCAGAAGAGTAAAACTGCCCACGCTCAGGGAAGACACTCACAAATCTAACCCAAGTATTCGCTGCACTTACTTAAAATTAATAAAAATCCTGTTCCTACAGCAGGATTCCTCTATAAATTGAAAGAGCTCCTCCCTCTTCCCGACTTTAGTCTAAAATTCAAGAACTGATGTACTGAGACTGCACTAGCCCAGTACGTTTTCTCTAAGAATGGCCATTAGGACCTAGTGAAAGACAAAGAACAGAGATAAGCATACACTGTAAACTCAGAGACAGGTTATTTCTCAGACGTGAATCTTCTGTTACTGATTGTGCTTTTATTAATGATTGCAGACAGAAATTGACTCACGCAAAAACCAGAAACTCGACACCTCTGCTTAAGGAAGAAGCAAACAGTCTATCAGCCAAGTAGTTCACAACGTCTTGAAAACTTACACAGAAGTAATGAGTACCAGAAATAATTATGCTCTGATGGATTAACGTATTTCCCTTCCTGATTATCTGCCTGAAGCTGCTACACCTTCACTTATTCCTTGTCCAAGATCGCAAATGACATAGTGTGGACCAGTCCAGCTGCAGCCCACTAACCATCCTTTTCTTGCTTCTGCCACTGGCAAAGTCTTCTGCTGCTCCAGTTCCTGATCTCAGTCCCATAAAGTCTCATTCTTTGACACTAGAGTTCCTTGATTGCGTCATACTTGGATTATGACACTTGATCACAAACCATTTCCTAATGTAAGTAATATGTAAAATAAAGTTATTTTATTTAACAAAATACAAATTATTTGAAGTGACATTTCAAATGCCTGTAGCAGTAACAGTGAAACAAGGTGCCTCAGATGCTCTCCCAGTTCTGCAGAAAACTATCATCGAGAAAGGCAGAGCAAGAGCTGAGAACCAAACACAGGGTTCAGAAATATTACGTCCAATACCAAACATAAAAAGAGGCTGAGCAAGTTAGAATATTCCTCAAAGAGCAGCAGTAAGCTTGAGACACAAGAGCAACGTTGAAAGTAAAATAGAGGCAACTTATTCGAGACCAAAGAGGATGGAGGGTACTAAGCAACTAGATGCGAAAGTATAAGGTGGCACAGAATAAGGAATTAGATGACATTAGACTGGAATATTCTGAGGGCAGTTGAGGTCAATCAACAACGACATCACACATGACAATTTGGCAGTCTTTCTGGAAGATGTTCCAAATGATTGTCATCACTGTTTCAGCCATCAGTTAATTTCTTCTGCTTTGGTTTGGCACATCACTGAAGGCTGTAGGAATATGCCAAATCACTAACAGTTCTTTTCAATAGGCTGACACAGAATATCTGAAGGACAGTCAAATATTAATACTGTACTTACGTGAGCAAACAGAGAAAAGAACATTTCTACGAAATGTAGTCCCTCAACATCACAGCAGTATGATAAAAAAATAGGTAACATATGCATACAGTCTATTAAAATGCACATAATTTATTTGAATCAAAATGAAAACATATCTAACAAGTAATTCCATTCATCTGGCCCTTTTTCACCCAGCCTTAAGATATACAAATGCATGCCTTTTCACCAGAACACAGCAGCTGGGAATGAAAAGGAAAGCATTCAAATGATCATTTTCACATCATATTCCATCGTCTTTTCACCAGCTTCTCCCCAGTCTTTCTTTGAGTCCCATTCTGTTACAAGAGAGCTGCTTTTTAGATCAATTCATATTTCCATAATCCACACTGCTGTTTCTCCTCTCCTCCCCAGGGTGGACTAACCCCTGCATCCAGAACTATGGCTTACAACTGTCATTAAGACCTATAACAATAACAAGATAACAAAAGAACTGGTAGAGATGAGGCTAGCCAGTACCATATGCTGATCAAGTTCAACATTTTTAACTTAAAAGCTCTATAAAACAAAACTGCCACAACCCTGAAAACAAGCATACTCGATGTTGCCACCTGTCCTCAAAATTTCAAGAAAGTTCCAAGTTTTCAGAATTGGGCTTTTATGATTTTAAAAATAAAAGTCTCAAAGATTTATCCTGTCTCTGTTGGGATGAATTTTAAAAAACAAATTAAAAATTTTAAAAAAGAGAAGGCATCTTGCAATATTTACATCTCGAATGATGTAAGGGTCTTGGTGATCCTGGGTGGGCAGTTATTCCACCTAGAATATTTATCAGGACTGGACAGATCTTTTTTTTTTTTTCCCCACACAGTGCAGTTAGCAACTATAAATACACTTCAACATTTTTCTGCTGATCTTGTATCAGCTGTGATTTGCACAGCCAGAAAGCATTGCTGCTTTACACACACAGTATTCTTTAATAAAAACAGTATCTCTATTTCAAACATGAAGTGTCACAAAATCACAGGAAACTATCCTAACCTGATAAAGCTTACTTGCAAAGCACAAAGCTGCCATCATCTCAGCTAAGTTAATCATTTTCCTCAAAGTTACAGGGATTCAAGTTCGAAAATACGCTTAAACTAAACAATAGTGCATAAAATTCCGACAAAAATAGTTTTGAAAATTACTAATCTTATTTGAGTTGTCCTTTGTCATACCAACGTATGCAAATACTCACCAAACTTATTAATACACAAGCAACAAAATCCCAACTCTTTTTAAGATTTACTGATAAAAACAAAAACACCAAAGCAAGCACCTATCTAGTTCGCATAAACATTTGAAACATGTATTTAATGCCTCATCAGAATAAAAGAACAAAGCCATCGAATGCAGAAAGCTGGTGAGATGTATCCCCTAACAGCATGCCTGCAGCCTTGAAAAGAGTGTAAACAGTCTCGTACCTCCTGGGCTCCTGCTGCTCTCTTAGGAGAGGACAGAGGAACACAAAATCGTCACAACTGGCTTCCACACGTTATTTTGAGCCAGGCAACAGACTTTAGCTTACCCTTTTTTCTTTTTTTTTTTTTTTTAAATAAAACCTGTGCTATTATTTAAATCTTTTAAAAAATAATGTAATCTCTTTCATATTGACCTCATTTATGCAATTGCTGCCATGATCCATGCAATTAAATATTCCATCCTGCAAAAAACTGAGCACTTTTGATTCCAATCAGACATTCATTTAAGCCAGGCTTAACTTTCAATAGTCAATACATATGTTGAAAGTAAAGTGTGCCATTACTGCTTTACTGAGGGAAAGCTAATATATTAGTTCCTCATGGGATTTATCCCTTAAACAACTGATGTACACAAACATGCACGTGTATCTATATATTTTTATATATACAAGTATTTTTCACATGAATCTGATAGATTTACATATATAATATCAAGCTTTAATAGTTGGGTCACTACAGGATAATGAATAAGGTTTCTTGCTCACAATTCAGTGGTGACTTTTGCGTTCTATGATACATAAAAACCAGATGTTATGATACAAAATACGAGATAACAACACAAAGGGTGTTACAGTAACTTCATAGAAAACAGTAGAGGTTCCTCACATGGGGTGCAATATCCTTTCCTGGTTACTCATCTGCAAGGTTTGGGAAAAGCCTGACATCAAAAAGCAGATTGAGTCTGCTTGCCTTAGAGAGCAACAGAAGATAGGATAAAATCTGCGACACAACTAACAGTTTAATGCAGAGTCTCAATTCTCTCTTAAGCCACATCTTCAGTCAACAATCCCTTGTCATATTTTATATTACTGAAGTGGCTTCTAGTAAGATCGTCTCCTGCCGTATTAGCTATTTGTATCATCTTTTGGGTGTGATGTTTTTCGCCGGCAGAGGAGTGGCAGATTAAAGAAAGAAATTAGTATGTGATTAGAAGGGAAAAGAACTATTCAATGGATCAGTTTTTCTACACGCCATATACTCTGGGACCTACTGCAGATGGAAATCACTTCGGTCCAATAAACAGTCAGACTGAAAACCAACAGGATTCTTAGACAGCTAAAACTAATATCCAAAATAGTTGTAATCACTAACTTTGTAAGAAATGTTAGACTTCATATGCTTCAAAGGTTAAGACAACAGAGAAAGCAGCGCTGCCCCTGGCAGAGCCCCTAACACCTGCTGGTGCTATCGGCACTGTGCTCTTGTCCCTCCTTGTGCCGACACCGCTCTGTGCCCAGGAATGTTTCAACCCTATGCAGTTACCGGGAGCGTGAGTGGGTTTATTGCCAGAACAGCTAGGAACACAGGCATCCTGCAGGCTCCTGGACACATCGGACATCCACAGAGCTTTGCCACTGACTCCACTGCCATGAGGAGACGGCCAGCATCAGCAGATCTCAGTTCTGCTGGGTGACATTAATTTCTGCAGAGATACGCATTTTCTTTTTCAAGAGTTATGAAGTATTTAATTTTGGAAGCTAAAGAGTTGTTTTTATTTGGCTTGCTTCTCTAAAGCACTTTAAAAAACCCTTTATTTTTAAAAACTACTGGATATTTTTCCAGGTATCATAGCATTACTATTTTCTCTGTATAGACTTCCTTTTGAAAATGAGCTTGCAGGGCTGAAATTAAACTCTAGTCTAACCAGTCTGAATATAGGAATTTCAAGATCAAAAATGTATGCATCTTATCATAAAAATTCCATTGAGCACAAGGGGAGTTTCGAACATACCACAAGACAGAGCCTGTAGGCATATACATAACAAGACATATTTTAAATAAAAATAATATTCTATTAAATGGCTACAACCCATTCCTCATCCAAATGTGAGCTTGTGAGGATAACCACAGAAGAGCTATATATGCTCAAATGAGGAATCTTCACTTTTTTTCTACAGTGCTTAAATTACCCAGAACTTTTTCAACATTGTCAAACTCATGTTTAGAGCACTAATGCCAATACAACAGTAAACTGTTGACATCTCAAATGGATTAGCTCTTTCAGCTTTGGGGGCGCTTTTTAATAAAGATCTTCTTTGAAACAGTAGTGAGGTTCTTCATTACTTTGACTCCTACCTGGCATGAGTTCATTGTTTAATTGATAGTTTGAGAGTCACTAAAAATTGACTAAAATTACTCCCACCATCAAAAAAACAAACAAACAAAAAAACCCCACACAGCACACAACCAAACACACAGAAAACTTTCTGAAATATTCCTGGCAAAAAGAACTATTTTTCTTTTCCTGCCTTGAAGCATTAATTTATTTTTTTTTTCTTTCCCCATTCAGTGTTTTTCCCTTTTCCTTCTTATTCTGGCACCTGAAGAATCACCAGATAGAAAAATCAGTGGTTTCCCTATGGTCTTGGCAGATAAGGAAATCAACAACAAATCCTGCAAATTTTTTTGTGGTACCAAAACTGCACCTTAAGTTTTCCTTTGCTTAATGGACTGTAAGTGATTATGACAAACCTCTAATCTTTCCTTTTTCCTGATCATCTATAGTTCCTACATCCCATCCAAAACAGAAGGGATGTTTTGCAAAACAAGGAAAGTCAACATTTAAGAAAAGAAGAAATCAAAAGAAGAATATTACACAGCAGAAAAGCAAATGGCAGGCCACAAGAATAAGAGAGAGGATCAGGTATGAGTAAGCATTGGAAACTTCAGGCATACTGAGAGGATAAATGTGAGAAAGAGGAGGAATATATCAAAATGGCTTAGACAAGTTTTCTTTGCATTATGAAAGCAACAAAAAGGTGACATGATAAACTGTAGAAAAATTCAGGATGAGAGGAAAATATTTTGCCCACTGTTATCACATCACTGTACAAACAGACAGCCCTTAGATTTTAGGAAAGATGATGCTTTGGGATACATCCAAAAACTCACTCACACGTTTTACATTTAAAATAGAAATGACTGGAAAATAGGATGGAGAATACTCTTTTTCTTTTCTTTTTTTTTTTACCCTTTTCTAATATTCTCCCCACAAACTTTCATTGAAATTAGCCTTGATAGTTTTAGTGAGATCTCATTTTTGAAAAAAATTGAATCTGGTTGATATTCAGGTCTCCAATCCAAACCTACTGAGTTCAACATGCGTACACACACATGCGCACAGAAGGCTTCTGCTGATTTCACTTGACTACTTGGCTCAGGGTGTTGCTATAGAAGCTGCTATATACTCTGTTCAAATCCAGTGGTTCTAATAGGAAAATTTCCCTTGCAAGGATGAGGATTAAAGCATGCTGTTTTTCAGGAACACAAGCAATTTACCTGAAATATTAGATTCCCGACACTGCTGAGACACAATGTGCAGGCATAGGTTTTTTGGAGCCCGAGGCAGAGAGCTGCCCATGGACTCTGGTATGTCTATTGCATCTTTGTATGATCCCCCTCCAGTCTTTAGTGGGCTTCATCTTCTAATCATTTTTCTACACCAGCTGTTCTTTGAATAACCTTCGACTTACTGAATAAGCTCCCAATTTTCTTCATACATAATTTCTCTTTTTTTTTTTTCTTTCTTTTTTAAGATCAAGTCTTTCTTAGGGTAAAGAAAAAGAACAAAACAAACCAGGAAAAAAACCAGAATTTAAATGACAATGAAGATGATCATTCTGCAGCCAGGAAACCTATCAAAACTTGCTGGATGTCTAGCTAAGAATATATAACAGCACACTTTGCTCATGTACCATTTATCACTATCTTATAAGATGCACGTTTCTGACTGATGTTATTCCCTAACCAGACATCCTACCTTCTATGTTTGTGTATTTATTCCTTTCATCATGAATCACCTTATAGCTGTCTTTATAGAATCTTGTATTATTGATTTTTTTAAAAAAAAAATCAACAATTTATCAAGATCTACTGTACAAAAATATTTGCAGATCATCCATTGTGGTGGTAAAAAGAAGAGCAAAGAGAGACACTGAGTCAGAGATATTTATTCTGTTTAGTGGGTTTATGTATTTTTGTTTATGAAAATAAAAATATTTCCCTGGAAGAAACTCATCTAGAAGTTGCTGAAATAATAAAATTTAATAGTTTCATTAAAATTTCATATTAAAAACTTTAATAAAATAGACCAGGAAAAAATAAAACAACACACTAATTAATAGCTATGCTATCACTACCATCAGTGACATAATCGATCAATCCTGTACATATAAACTTTCCTTTGAGGATTAATTATAGATAGAAACTAGGATTCTCATGCTTTCAAAAATCAGTAAGTTCAGATCATTGTCTCTTACAAGGGTCTGAGAATTATTTCTTTTTCCCCAAGCAAGTAACTAGGGTATCTCTAAAATATTATTAAATAAATACATAAAATCTTGCATTGTAAAAGATTAAAGGAACGGGACACACAGGTTCTGACATTAAAAGGACATACATGTGCAGCTCTTCAACTTTTTTGTTCTGGTTGGTTTTGTCAACACAATTTATAACACCAACGTTTGGCAAAGTTTTGTTGATAAATTTCCCACCTTTTCAATCCTACAACAGATAAAACCCCAACACTTAAAAAAAACCCAGCTTATAAAATACTCCGTATCAAAAATACGGTGACACAGAAAATTAGTATGATATACAGTGCTCTACAAATGCTATTGCATATTCCTGTCACAAACGCATTCTAATCACCAAGCCACCAGTTGGGTGAAGACTTCCTCCCCGCTATCATTAGCATCTGCCTCTCCACAGCTGAATAGGAGAGCTTTTTTTATTATTATTCTAACATAAAAAAAAGTTCAATCTCATGTTTCCAACCTGGTCTCCAAAGTCCTCCGGGAACTTCCACAGTACCACTGGATCTGTAAATAATTGACAGACAGCATTAATCAGAGGCAAAGGAACAGAGTATTACAGTCAGAGTACATTAATATTAAAGAGAGGGTCAGCTTAGCGTCAAGCTTTGAGGCAAGTGCAAAAATGTATCTAAAAACTAAGGAAGATACTGGATTATTAAAAAGACTTATTTCATATTTATGAAACTATATGTTTATTGTTTTACATATGGTATCAGGTTATAATGTACCAAACTACTTTCATATTCAACTCTTTCTTTTTAACCTTTGAGCATCTCATTTTTTAAGCACACGTTCAATTTTCACATTTTAATTTAATTAAGAAATAGAGTGATATAAAACCTCTTTCCATTCAAGGAAAAAAAACAAATGTGTAACATGATAAGAAGGGGAAACCAAAGATCTCTATGAGGCATAGAAAAGTGTCATTTGTGATTTTAAAGATAGTACCAATGTAACCAGCATTCTCAAGTTGAGAAGAACTGGCACATTAGAATATTTTCTGTTCGGAGCTGTTTAAAAAACAACATTTCAATAATAAAGTTTTCATTAACATATTATAAACTGGGAATAACCAAAATAATTAGTGCTATTTAGACTACATATTAGTCTACAATTAACATTATTTTGAAGGTGTCTAACACAACGTCAACAAAAAACTAATCATGCTCTCCATCCCCACAAAGCTTTTAATCTCCTGTGGCACAAAACCTTCCTGAGGTGCTACTGTTAAACTATCACAAACATCCATGAAGCCTCACAGCGCTTCCATACAACGGATTAGCAGCAGCATTTGTCCATGTACTAAAAGTGAAATCGCCCATCTTCCTGCAAGGGATACCCAGGTCGGTGCCAAACCCGGGACCAGCGGGAGAGCTCTCCAGTTCCTGCTCATGTCCCAGCCAACGTCAGGCAGATCCTCCCGCCGCTGATCGCGCGGTCGACGATAGCTCCGGGTGCCAGAGGGCAGTAAAACAAATGGAGAAACCTGCCCGTAAGTGCCGGGGGACACGGCCTGATGAGAATCGCAACCTCTTGGCTACCTCAGGAGCTGTTGGGATTCCTGTCTTCTGAGGAGCCAAGATCTGGGAAATGTATTTGGATTTCCACTCAGTCTCTAATGCTAGCCCTGTCTAACAAATGAGAAACTTCCGCCTTACGGCTACGTTTTACAGCAGAACCAGAGGGTTCCCCACTTTTGGCAAAGTACGGAGGTTTCTACCCTTCTTCGTCCTCTCACGTATGTTTGCTGCTGCAAGTTGAAGCGTTAATGGAAGGGAAACGCCGTCGATGGTATTTTCATTCCCAGCTGCTGATTTCAAATCCTACTATTCAACACACAGCTGCTGCACCTGTGTTTGCCGCTGGCCCACTCACAAAGAGCTGGAGACTGAAGCCCATAATTCCTCCTTCACTCCTAGGCCAGATGTTAAACCAACAGTGGGACATACAGTTCAAATGTGTTGCAAAATTCACCTTGTCGATCAACTCAACCTAATTTAGACCTAATTTTCATCTAATTCATATCTGATTGAGAGTTTTGATAAAAATGTAGCTATTTGACTTTTCTCATTGGACAAGTGCATCTTTGCTCCTAAGAATATCTGGACAGGGTTCTGCAACTGTTATTTATGAAAATGCATACACATTTTTTGCACAAGGAATCTTCCTCCATCTGCTATGAGGAGCAAGAACTTTTGGAAGCAGACATGAAACAAGTGATAAAATGCCATGTTTATAAAAATATGAGCACCAATTAACACAGTTACTTAAAACAGAGACCTATTTTCCCATCTACCTTGCATGTATTTAGATCACAGACACATCTGTGTAATGACCAGATACAAGAGGATTTTGAGTATCTCACTGCCTATACCGCAAGGGATCTCTTACTTTTATTCCAGTTTAGTATCATGAAAAAGAAAGTAATTATTTATCAACAGTAATCTCTGATAAATTCAAGGAGCAGCAAGCACGGTAACAGATATCGAATACTCAGTGTTAAGTAATTCATAAATTACTTGCTAAAACCACTGGAAATTGTGCAGAATCCAAAAAATACCTTGAAAGAGCTTGCAAATCTAAGGTTCTATGTCCACAAACATTTCAAGCACAAATTTCTCTGCAAACAAGCAATTCCACTGCGTTCCCACTACCAATGACTTGCTGGTGATCCTGTACCGTCATCTCTCCTGCTGGTGTAGACTGCCCCATGGCTACACATCGAACTAGATGAGGGAACTCACCAAGACCAAACCAACTGTCTGGAATTTTCCAGGTCAGCATCGACTAGATCAGTTCCCCAAAGCCCTTGGTTTTGTGCTGGAAAAAAAAGGAAGAAAAACCAAGGAATGGGGAGCTGTGGTGAGAAAAAAGCAGGACCGCTTCACCCAGCAGCAATCCAGCCTTAAGCGTTTGCTAGACCTCATGAAATACAAGTGGGTTACTAGCTGCGCCTAGTTCCGTTTCTTACCACCTATTTCTTGTTCAGAACTTCCCAAATCTTGCTGCGCCATTTATAGCTGCCTCTGTTGCAAAACTCGAGAGTTATTGTCTGCAAATAGGTGCGGGGGCCGTTCTGCAGTAAGGCGGGCTGACGGAGCATGGCCAGGGAGGAGCGGACTTGGCAGGCTCAGCCCTTCGTCGCAATGAAACGCAGCAGATTATTTTGGCAGATGTGAAGTACAGTTACACGAGAAACATGCAGTGTATTGAATCTTTAGCAAGACAGTAACAAAACACAGGGGAGTTTGATACTTTGTAAAATGTTTAATGTATAAACTTCTAAATGGGAAAGAAACGTTACTTAGTTTTTCCCCTGTTCTTAGTGGAAGTACAACCACCAGGCTTCAAAAAAGGAAGCAGATCGGAACAGCAAAACCTCCAAGTGCAGTTTTCAAAGGTCACTATCAGGAGCAAAGTATAATCTCAGAATTAAGGAAAACTTGGCTCCATATAACTTGGCGCCTGGGGTCACAAAACAGGTAACATCTGCACGTCTCCATGATGTGCCAATGGAGCCGAACAACATTTCACAGGAGTACCCTTTAACAAGATCAACAGCTGCAATAAATTCTTTTGGTGCCCTGATATGCTAATAGATATAAAATCTGCTACTATAATTTAGTGTCCTGCTTAGTTTCCTATCTTCACTTCGTATTACTAGGGCTCTCTCATACTACTTTGGTCTCATTTGAAATAATAAAAACAACTCTAAACTAAATTCCAGTTCACTGAACTTCATGTATAACAACACTTATTTTCATATCATGAAAGGATATTAATATCATGAGAGGATAATTAAATTCCTGTGATCTAAACAGGCAGAATAATACTCTTAATACTCTTTTGTGAAAACAAGAGAGAGTCAACATTTTAAAAAATATGCCTAACTCCATTCAAGAAAAACATTCAGTGCTACATTCAGCAAAAATTATATGCCTCCAAGGCTCGTCCAACTTCTTTGAGCTGGGTTTTGCAGTTGTTATTACTGGCTTTTAACCGATTATTTTAGTAGGTACTTGCCATACATTTATTAAGTAAGAAAATCTGATGTGACTTGTGCTTCAAAAAGAAAGGTTACTATACTCTTTCTATGCCTTCGCTCTCTGAAACCAAATCCTAACACCTATCAAAAGCCTTGGGATTTTATGATAATTATCCAAGACAGGGACTGGGCTTTTCTCAAAAGATTATGTTTGTTTCTGCTTTTGGAGCCAGGCTCAGGCAGCATCTGACACATCTTTGTGGCAACTTCTCACAAGCGCAAAGGAAGAAACAAAAGGGTACTGATTTAGAAATAAAAAGAGAAAGTATAATCCAATTCTGCAACTTTATGCACTTTATCTTCGGATTTACAAAGACTGAATTTTCTTTTCCCTGAGGATTACTTTGCAGATACCCCATCTGATCTGGCAATGTTAGGTCAATTTTATGCTGATTTTATGGGTGAGAGGATGAGAATCATTCAAAAATAGTTGTTGCTATAGCCGGCCGAGGAACTACCGAGTTTCTCCTCATTTTCTTTTCCTAACAGGCTTTTTGGGACAAACGCTTTGCGCCAATTCCAAGTAAAGGTAGTAGTAAGAGGAAATTGTTTAGCACTCACATAAAATAGTTTGTGCATTGCATGACTGAATAGACGCATGCACATCCAAGCATCACTTCTCCTTATGTCTGCTGCATCCAGGACAGACATTTCTTACAAAAGTGCATCTCAGCACATCCCCCGTAAAGCTTGAAAATTCCTTTGCAAAATATCCTAGAGCACTGGAAAGTATGTCTCCCAGGTGTGAACGTCACACCGCTGCGAGGCTGCAGCTCATGCACACATTGCTAGACGTAGCTTGTGACATTTGATTTGTTTGACTACTTTTGCATCATTTGTGATCATGTAAGTCTGTCTATACATATTTTAAAAGAAAGCTTTTCGTAATAAGATTCAGAAAGAACCAGTTAAGTCCCCAAGGACCACAATTAGAAGCAGATGCAACTCTAGGTACAAGTCAGAAGAGAGACAAGCATGGAAAGGTTTGTTAAGGGACTTTATACTTGACACAAAAAGAAAAGCGAGTCACGCGCAATGCAAAAACAAAAGTATTCAAAATGTTGCAACCTAGAACTGCTCCGCAAGAAAAATGTAGGGAAGTATGATACATACTAAGAGAAGAGGGAAACATGCATATCCTCAAGGTAATTCCTCTCCAAAAATCTGTTCCCATAGGGGTAACTTCATAAAGCATGTCAGCTGTATTTTTAGGAAAACCACTTCTAACACATTTTAACTTCTGTAACAAATCAAAGAAAATAGGAAAGCACTATTTCTCATAAGAGTAGATTGGAGAAGTAGTGCATAAGGAACTATGAAAAAATAAAGAGAAATATTTCCAAGTAGTAACTTTCCCAAAAAATCAGTAGTTAAATATACTCTAAAAAATACTCTTCACAATCATTAAGCTCACAGATTATAAATATCACCCAAAAATACAACAGGATAAGCTAATTAGCACACATTCAATTTGGTAATGGAACAGAAATTACAAACACACGCTGAGAAACATCATCTCAGGTAATTCTCTTGATAGCAACAGAGAATAATTTCAGACAGAAAAACACAGCTAAGGTAAAATGAAACAGATTAATTAAGTAGTCCAATATTCTGCCTGGAAGGAGGAATGTTCATGCCTGTGGGTTTTATGGAGCAGGATAGACAAAAAGACTGCCAAGCAGAGCTGGTCATGTCTTGGGACAGAGGAATGGACTAGCTGACTGCTCAGTATCCCTCCAGCTATATTTTCTCTGATGCTGTAAAGATATTCATTGGAAAAAAGCTGTCAGTGCAGAGGGGAAAGAAGAGACTGGAGCCAGGAGTTACAGGGGTAGGGAAGAAACGCAGTGAGGAAAAGGAAGGCAGCAAAGCAAAGCTTATTGCAGACAGTTCTTCTTTCTTGTCTGGATAAAAAAAAGAAGTTCCAGATCGTTTTTCTTATGTGAACACAAGAATGCAATTGATAAAGCTGAAATTATGTACCATTATTTCAGGGAACAGCTTTATAAACACACATTTAAGCAATAAGCAGAACTGGGTTTTTAAGAATAAGTAGTTTTCAGCAATAAAAAATTAGTTCTCTAAACCAAGTTTATAATACTGCTATTGTTCAAAGGCAAAACTGCTACATTTTTAAAATAACTTGACAGAAACTCGCAACAGTAATTATAATGATGCTTTTGAATCAATTCGGTATTTTATTACTACAACAGTGACTCAAAAACAAAATGAGAGATGAACCATAACGTACAACCCAAGCGTTTTTACAGATGAAATCATCTGATGAAAAAAACAGCACTCACATAAAAACATTACTTCTTGCAAAAAGAAAAAAAAAATACTTCTGTATATCATATTAAAACCCGCTTGTTAACAGTTGCATACATGAAGTGCCAGAGGTGCAGTAAGAACAGGAGGCATTGCTGTCAGGAAGATCTGAGTGCAACAGTGGTCTTCAGCTCCCAGGTTTGGGGGATCAAAGTGGAGCACCCGCCAGCAGCTGGAGGAAGAGCAAGATGCCGCGGAAAAGAGGGGGAAGAAGGGAGTTATAGTATTTTCCAAGCATCAGTAATCAAAAGAAAGAACAAGGACAAAATACATTGAAGCAGCTTTATAAAAAAAAAGTGAAACTAAGGAACACTCGCTAACTTCTCTGGCACTTAAAATGTGTCAGATTAAAGACATTATGCAAATGAGGGTGCCACTGTAGAAAATACTTGAAAGTACACTTTTATGCAAATCATGTAGTCCACATTTTTTTGCTCATCAAAGGAATACTGAAAGAAACTTCTACAGGACTGTTAAGTCTGTTCTTACTCTAACTATTCCACAGAAAGCTTACTGCAGAATGCAACCACACTCAGTCTTTTCGTAAAAGAAAAAGTATTTACAGAATTATATCAAACCTTTTTGTTCCAGCACCTTCGACTTCTTTACTGACACTTTACCTACTAATGTGCCTTCCCAGAATGCCACTACAGTTTCAAACAGTTGCTGTTTCAGCAAATAGCAAATGAACACAATGCAAAAAACCACTGCACCAAAACAGGTATATTCCCCCTGGAAAGCTGACCACATCCAGCCAAAGACTGGTAATACTGAGTGCTTGATCACTGACAATTTTAAGAGTGAAATACTGACACTTTGCAACCACGTCAGTTACAAGAAATGTGAATGAGTTTCGGGAATTACATTTGCCAGCTTTTCCTGCTATGTATCAATACACTGAGATTTGTCTGGGTCTCCAGATGCTCCCACTGCTGAGTAACCTCAGCAGCACATTTGAGCAAGGTGCTGAACCTGGACTCACCTTTCAAAATAAGCCACAGCGTGGCCACCACGCAGGAGCTCAGTGTCTCTTGTGCCCTCTTTCCCTTCCCCATATCAGTGGACTCTGCCTTGTCTCCAACTAATCGCAAAGATTATATCCTATTTTGAAAAATTATTTAGGCAGTGAAGGTACCTGACCCTCACTAGAATTGGAGGAGATATTTGGAAAGTGTGACTGATGACATTTTTCCTTTTAACTTTTCTCATACAAACTGAAGTGTGAACTAAATGACAACACTGTCAACAAACACACATTAAACACTGCCCTTTAGAAAAGGGAAAATGAAAAATAACATTTTAGCAGCCTGCCTCAGTGACAGTCACAGTAGCTGTCACCTGTAAGTCTTCATGGTTGCACATTTGCAAATCCGAAATCTGATTTTTATATCATTCACTTTCAGTCAGGTGCAGAAACATAATTACAAAGACTGACTCCACACAGATATGACGAAAACATCTTCCTCCTGCAAGGAAGCTTTTCCTAAGGTAACTGCTTTTAACTGTAGCTGAATATAAGCTGGGCAGGCTTTCAAGTGAGCTGAAAACTGTATCAAAATTTAAAATAATTTCTGTAGAACTCATGCTTAAAAAATGCCCCAAATTACAAGTAACACGAATTACTTGTGGACTTACTAAGTGTCTCAGAAATTAATTGAATCTTTTCACAGACAGATAACTTACTAAAGGGTTTCAGGATACCAGTACTCGCACCATGTTTGGGGAAATTCAGAATTTTGATTCCAATACATGGGAAAACAAAGACACAATCCACAACTGTTGAGTCACTGAGTCTTTAAACAAAAGCCACACACACCACATTCTTCTCTACTCCACACAAACACAACTCGCATTTGAAGTCAGTGGGTCCAACTCAGTCGCTACTCAGCATTACAACGTCACAGCAACTCCACAGCTTTTACATGCAAGTCAGTACTACCCACCAAAGCATTAAACGCTCACAATCTACATTAAGTGTGTGAATCTGACATGCACATCGCACTGTAAAACCACACAAAAGATTGACTGACTGCAAAGTTTACCAGAGAATTATTTTCAAATACTTCTACTCACAACTTTCGTGATAACAGTTCCTCCAAGTACTCATAAAATCGAGCATGTGAAAACAACGTGCAAATATTGAACTCCAACTGATCACAGGCGAGGTTCAGCCTACCGCACTGTAGAGATGCAGGGCTTTGTCTGACAGCACTACAGGGTTTGGAGCTGACAGTTCTGATTTTTCCAATTTCCCTGCCTGTATGCATTCAAACTATGTGATAAGTACTTTTTTCCTTTTGTGAGCAAGTAGATGGTTAAAACTTCTAGCTCCAACTTGCCATCCCCTTCAGTGCTGCAGGTCAATCCCTTTTTGCCCAAGAATTTGTTACCACTGAAGGACAGAGCAGTAAGTCATTTCAGTTAACTAGGGACAGAAAGAAAGGGTCCTTTTGGCTGCAACGCTATTAGCTATGCTTCAGGATAAAACCTTAATCAGGGTGAGAGTTCATTGCACAGATAGTGCACAGATAAAATGAATATGTTCAGCCTTCATTTGACCTCTTTGCAAGATAAGCAAGACTTTCTTTTACCTGCAAAGACTTTAGAATGAGCTTGTAAAGTGAGGCAAGAATTGTACACCTTTTGGAGCCACAGTGTTATTTTTCATTTTCCTGCTTTTTAGCTTGTAATTGTGAGTGAATCACAGCTCATGAAAATAAGGATCTAAGAACTAAGGTGGCAAAACAACCAGCAAGCGAGCACCATATATGCCTTAAGTCATTGCTAATGTTTAAGGAAGGTTTACAAAACAAAATACTTTTGCTGTCACCGGGTCTCTGTTCAAAGAAGTTTCAGTGAAGTGATCTAATGAAAGGAACAATAACGTCTGAAAGAGAATGAATTTTGTAATTGTACATTACAAAAACATGGTTTCAAATTCCATATCTTTATCCTGCTTTCATTCCCCCATTACAATTAATGTTGTTTATATAAAATTCAAACCTTTCACATTTTGCTTACTGGCTGTGGAAGGAAGGGATGGAAATAGAGCAGCACCTGGCCTGGCTGTTTGCTACTCCTCAGAACTTCTATGGCACCACAACCGAAAACACATCTGACTATGAAAGCTTTAACTATATCAGACAGCATTTCATCCTTTTATATACATACCAATCTGCTACAAATGAAAATAATTATAAACAATCACAAACATTCTCAGTTACACAAAGCTCTAAAACCATAACAATCACGTTGATTAGCCATAGCCTACATATATAGTTTGCTGTATGTGTAAACATTTCACAGATTTAAAATAAATAAAATATCTTTTAAAAATATTTTTTTCTAGCCTATTCTGATTCAGTTCTTCATTTTTATCTTTGCTGTTCATGATGCATTAAACCAGAATAGAGATGAAGGAGCACTGATCAATAAGCACAAATCTTCTTTTGCCTTCTCTTTCCATCTTATACCAAATCCATTTTAATACCATTGGGGGGAAAAAATAAACTCATCAGTCACCTGATGGAGTAATTCAAAACTTAACCAAACAGGGCTAATGGGTGAGAATTGAATTGAAAACACCTTGACAAAGAAAGCAATTTCTTTTTTCGCACTCCTCAGAAGCTGTGGGTGATCACTGTAATCGAACCATCAACAGCGAGGGGCCATCAATCCCAAGGGCCCTCCACGTGAGCAAGAATCAACAACAAAAAATTTTAGAGGCCGGCCCACATGCATTCAGCCCCAATTTGTCTATGACAGGCAGCATACAGCTGAAAATCAATGTTTTGTCATTTTTCACATACCAATCCTTAAAAGTCAACACTAAACTTTTGATAAGAACAAAACACAAGAGTAGGGTAAGAGGTTGCTTACAGAAAGATCAGTGTTACTCCAACAGCTAATAAACCTCTGATCAGCTGGGATTCTCACTCTATCATGAAGCACTCACGTTTCAGTATCCAATAGCCATGCTTACGACAAAAAGAGTACATAAAACTACCTTTACACTAGCATTGATGTTACAAGTCCCCTCTGGTATTAGTCTCCACAGCCACTGAAAATATTCTAGCCATTCACCAAACCACTTAACACAAAATCCTCAAACCTTGGGGTTTTTCCATAGAAAACAAAGAAAACATTAAGAAAGGGTCTCCCAGAAGTTTCCAAGCCAGTGACCACACACAATTCATGCTGAAAGCAAGGGGCTCAGGCTGACCCAGCAGAGGCACTGTGACTTTGGCACCTGATGTCCCGGGGAAGAGAGACCCCTCTGATCCCCACCAAGGACCTCCCAGGACAGGAGTACACTCCATGGCACTCCCCTCCCAGGGATGCTCCCAAATCGGGCACTTTTCCCTCACCAAGCCTTTCAAAGAGGAACAACACAAACAGCAGAAGGTTAATCCAATTTATTTCTTTGGTGTTTTCCTACTGGAAAATATATTGATCTTTTAGTAAAACAAACTCTGACATAGCTGCACCTCTCTGCACCTTCCTCTCTAACTGCTTCAAAGCTCTGAACAGCCTCAAAGTAGTTATAGAGGGCAGCAAGAAAAAAAATTTATACTCTTTTTTTTGTTCAGCTTCATTAACAGTATTTGTCCCTCCTTGCTTCAGCAGAGCTAGAACGTACACCCAACCAGATGCACGATACGCCAGGAGTTAGAGAACACACGCTCTGATTTTCAGTCCTGCCAGTTACCTGCTGCATGACCTCAAGTAAGTCATTCCAGGTTTCAAAATATCATGAGATCTTTAGAATCAAAAAGAATTTTTTTTTTTTTCGAGAATATTTACTTGCATTAAAAAAAAGGACATTTCTATGCAAGTCCAGGGTTAGTTATTTTAAAGCACAGGCCACACATAGACACAAGAGAAGTAAAAGCAAGTCACAGACCTTCCTCACAGGTGTTTACAGTTGTTCAAGTCAAAATTCCCCATTATTTGCCAGAGTGGGGTCAGTAAAACAGGGGACATAAAGGGCATCCCAATATACATAAAGGGGCTGCAAACACAATGGTACCGTGTCTTGCTGTCCTAGAGGCAGATCTGGGTTCCAGTCTCTATGGGTTACTAATCCCAAAGCACATTCAACAACCAGGAAACTCTCTGGGACATTTCTTGATACCACATACTTCAGTGATAGAACAGAAGAGTTATGTTTCTCTGCTGATTTCTAAAGTACTATTTATTCAGAACAGTTACGTAGGAGGGTGATGTAGATGCATGATTTCAATTTATAAACAACTACAAATTAACAGTGATGCGGTTAGAGCGCAAAACTATTTTATCTTATGCAACCTCCAAGTCTGATGCCTGCTTCACTCTGTGGAAAATAAATCCTGCGCAAAATAGTGAAAATTAATTTAACAGTACGATAATAGCAGACAATATATGTATTTCACCCTAATAGAAATACAGCACCTTTAGCTTCTTCTATTAGGTGAAATATAAGTTCAAAACAACACGCTGCACTCCCATGTCCCATGTGGGGTCAGAACTCAACACATCCTTTGTAAACTGAGCCTTTCCACAAGGCAAGGTCAGAAGCCTTCTTCTCCCATTTCAGCAGTCAAACTAGCTGTCCTAAAAGTACAAGAATGTGTATCGGAAGCAGTTACATCAATGAAGGCACCCTGCAAGGTACGCAGCTACGCTGCCGGGTGGGAGCCTGACCCAGGCCCAGCTGCCCTGCTGATCGGAAAGTCGGGGTACACCAGCCGGGCTGTGGGCTCCAGCTGGTCAGTTGTCTGGTCACAGAGGCAAAGAAACGGCCCAGAGAGCGGTTGCTGCCCCTCAGGGTAGGAAAAAGTGAGGAAACAGACCTGCGCTCTCTCAGAAACGCGACAGGGTGTTCGGGGATGGGCAGATAAGAACTAGAGGAAGGAAGACGGTATTACAGAAAGAGGGGCCATCCATATGTTGGAACTGAATATTTCTGCCTCTGAAGTGATGAAGGTCTTAATTTTACACTTCTGCATTACAGCAGAAAGAAGCGAGATGAGAACAGGGAAACCACGAGTAATGCATGTGTATGCACCAGGTATACAGCACTGAAAAATATGCACAAGGGAAAAAATGACATTATTATTACTGATGTGGAAGAACAAGGAATGACTTATTAATAAACCAACAACAGCATAAATTAAGATTACGTCTCATCTAAAACATTGATTTACCAAATAAATCTGATGCTAATATTTCAGAATGCACCTATAAACCTGCACAACAGTAACAGCCGCCAACACACAGAATGCACAGGAAGCTGAAATATGTGACACTGCATGTAATATTATGTATTCTTTTACATTATCTGTAAGAAATTTTTCATAAAAAGGTCTCCTCTCAACCGCTGCCCTTCTCATTGCACAATTTCCCTCTGTTCAGTAGTTGCATGAAAGGATCAGATGCTATTACGTCTTCTACATGTTGCAGGGGCTGTATGACTCTAGCGTCCATTTTGTATCTATTTCTCCAACTTCTTCCTTGACGTAGACCATCACTGACGTTACCTACAAGCCCCACATCACTAACCACTTCTAGTCATTTCACACCCATGTTCTGTCCTCCCATGTGTTCACCATCTCCACCAGTAAAGGCAGCACTGCTGCCATGGCAGCGGCACCACAGCAAGGCTTAAAAGGATGATCTGAATGATCAGTACAGTTTGATAACAATTTGGTAACTACCTGGAGCTTTCCTCTTTATTTTTCCTTTGGTTTCCAAAAACAAAAGGGAATTCATCTCTAGGAGAAATAGTTGAGTTCTATTATGTATGTGAAATCTAGACCAGCAAGGGTGTACAGTTGAAATCAATGCTGAAGTATAGTAACTTCTGATCTCAACACAAATTTAAGTCATGACCAGATGGGCTCCAAGAAAATACCATTGTCTCATTGGTCATTCATCAGGAAAACAAAAAAAGCTAGGAATACTAAGAATTAATCACCGGTGACAACTAGTCTTCATAAGGCATAAAAATGAATTTTCGGAGGAAGTACCAAAGTATTTTCAGACCAGCAAATTCTTGTGCTAAAATACACTATGCTGCAGAAGAAACAAATCATTCACCATGTGCTTGTACTTCTCATCAAGAACAGTTCAATATGCCGCTAGATAAAAGAGAATTTGCTTTGCCTCAAGATAACTAATTCCATTTTTTTATTAATGAAGCCTAACTACAATCACCCATGCCAATAATTTCATAATCAATGGGACACAATGTATTTTTAAATTATGTTCATATAAAGTAAGGTATCTCCTTATAGCATCTTTTTAATTAATTGTTTTGATAATTAGTAAGAAAACATACAGGGTACAAAAACACTGCTGCACCTTTCAACCAGAAAGACATACTCTCTCTCAAGCAAGCCTCAGGTAACTACTCTCTTATCTTGAGCCTTCCATCACACTGATAAAAACAATCAGCACGCTTGCCAGAGCAGGGAAATCCATTCATTTCTGAAAACTGAAAAGACTAAGAATAGATTTGAAGAAATATGGATGTGCAAATATCACATCTTAATTTTTAAAATTATCTCAGATGACTTTTTACTGCTAAAATTCTTCATTCCTATCAAGGGGACTAACCTACTCTAGGCAGAACAGGAGGTGTGTGAGCAGTGTGTCTTGCCCAAGTATGTTGAAGAGCACATTCAGGACAGAACAGAAGCCTAAAGTCCAATCTGCCCACAGAGGATTTCTTTTCAGGGTAGGCAGATTCCATGGAATAACACTGTGTTTAAAACTGCAAATCATACCTTCTTTCTTAAGGGAAAAGGGACAGTTAAGATTCCAGAAATAAAATCCTGTTCTAACTCAAGACCACACTCGTTTGCCATTTGCTTTCCCACAACCAATACACCACGTGTGCAGGACTTAAGAAACTTTAGTTTTGACACACAGAGTAATTTTTGTCACAAAGTTTTCTACCACTGTAACAATCAGTCAGAAAAAAAGAACTTAGTCAGTAGATATGAACTATGGACACAGTACCATTTTTTAACACATTTTTTTCCTGAAATAGGGATATGTTGCATGAGATACTATTCCAGAACATGACATCACCAGTCATCTTTCATAAGGTATAGAAAAGGCTTAGATTGCTCTTAAAGATTACAGAATAAATAAACACAGGGGAAAAACTGTATCTCTTCTTTTCCAGATTCGAATACAAGACACTGGAAGGTCACCTACTCTGAAATACATAAATCTTTTAACTTCTGATGCTTTCCCAAGGGCAAAAATGTCAGTCATTTTGGTTGAGAACACCATTTTATCCCACCAAATTTGAAAAGCCTATAAAGTCACAATTCATATTGAACACTGCCCACTGAAAAAGTTACAAAGTAACTCATTAACAGCAAGGCAAATAAGAGTATAATGGGTTATTCATTTTATTTTCACTTAATAGCTATAGGAATCACCTGCACAGGTATGTCCAGCAACAGCCACAATCCTAAGTCTTTCATTTAAAAATTATTTATTCAACAACTCTGCAGATTTGACAAGCTCTCCACTAAAACACTGTATTTTGAAATCAGTAAACCCCAAAGGGTTTCTAAGGATTGTAAAGAAACGAAGAGTCTTCTCCCTCCTTTGAAGATGTGTCAGATCGTAGACGTAGACGTACACTTAGTAATACCTTTCTGAGGAATTTACCCCTATATAATTAAAAAGAAGAAATATGGATGTCTATATGAAATTCAGAAGAGTTTAACAAAGAATTAAGCTCATCCAAGGTCAGAGGAAGCATAACATCTGAGGCTGTGCTATTTCAAAGCACAAATAAAATCAAGCATGTACCAAAATACATTTCCCCTAGTGATGAGAAGTCCTGGCACTGGCTGGCTGGGGAATGCTGGTGGTTACTGATCACTTCTCTTAATGCAAGGGGCCTAAAGCTGTCCTAAAGCTGTTTGTCATAAGCAAATGTTTGAAGATGTGACATGTGAAGAGGGTCAACAACAAAGGCTAACTTTAATCCCTTTGTGTGAAGCAGGAAGAGGAATTTACCTCATATAACACACGTCTCTAGCCAGTGAAGTATAAAATTTCCAGAGGTGCACAAGCAAGGCATTATGTCATCTTGGCTTTTTTGCATGCTGGGAGAGACCATGAGGGAGGAGAGTAGTGCTTCTCACGGGCTGGATGTAGTGAAGCACAAGGAATGGTTATATGCCAGGCAGGGAGCTTTAACACACCAAGTATATTAATCACCGTTGGTATCTTCTGCCAGCCTGAGTCAAGAGTAGCATAACCAATTAGTCCAAACGGGTGGACCTGAGAATATGGGAGGCTTAACTGGTAGTGAACATAACTTCCATCGTTTCTAATTGGATTGCGACTAAATTCCCAGCACTGATAATACCAAAATGAGATCAGAGGGGAAAGCCTCCATATTCCCTTTGCACGAAGATTGGAAACAGCTCTCCCCTGCTGTTGTACAATAGCACTGACCACCCAAAGACCCGCGGCATTAACTAAAGAGACCCATCTCACTGCCCGTTGAACGCGTGTGAGGAGGTTATTGCTGTGATGCTTCTTTATGAACTTAAGGAAAACAGTCCAGAAGCAATGGAAACTGTTAAAAGGCCAAACACTAAATGATGTTAATTTATGCAAGGGACAATTAAAATAAATTTAAAAAAAAGAGATCTGATCTGGGCTGGGGAGGAGGACAATGGAGTAACACTACTTTTAAAGTTTGCTGAAAGAGTCAATTTTCATTGGGGGATCTCTTTATTAAGCGTTTGAGAAGAGAGAGCTATGCAAGCTCCAAACTCTGTCGCAACGTACAGCTAAGCCAGCACACATCTTCAGACTCACTTGCGTCCCATCAGAACTCCTGTAACCATTCCTGACACTCATTTGCTTGACCCATTTTTGATAAACAAAGAATGGAGTACTTGAAGTATTTTTCCCCCTTGTTCATCCCATTCTTCAGTAGTCTCTTATTTTCTGGTCAGAGGTTAAACTGCTGACCTCTCACCTTCAAGGCAAGTTTTTCCCCCCTTCCATAAAAGGTTTTTCACAGTGTGCAGCATTCGGATTAGCCCCTATCCCCTTGAACAAAAGCTATGCCTTTGTACTACTGGTTTGGGCATGGAGTCCGTACATCAGAGGAAGCTGCTTCTACTTACCATTCACAATAACGATATTGTGAGGCCCCTCTAACGTCTCGTCTCTCAGTGTCTAGACTTTCACCCAACCAGCCAGCAAAAAGAAAATCCTGTAAAGCACTCAACTGAAAATTAACTATGGTATCCTGTTGTGAACCTGATGAAGACGTTATTTGAACATACGGTAAAACTTTCCATTGTTTAACATAAAGATAAGAGAAAAACTTTTAGAGCCCTAAGCTTTAAATAGTCATAGGGATCAATTCACTCATGGGTCAGTAAGTGCATTTTATTAGCAAGCAGCTATTGCTTATGTCTGTCTTTAAAATAATACACAGACTATTACATTATACTCAAGCACCTAGCTTTCTGGATATCTACAGAACATAACTTTATACTTACTAAAGATACACTAAGGCAAAGCTCAAGACATAGGAAAAGAAGCGTATCTTCCACAATTAATTGAAAGTATAGCATCAGTATTGCCCACTGTCCCAGTTATCTTCAGCAATTAAAATAAAAGAAGTACAGCAACAGAAATATTTTACTCAGCATCACTCGCCATCAAAAAAGAAGAATTCTAGGCAAGAAAGGGTATCTATAAAGTTGGAGTGCAAATAAACCATTGGATTTTCCAGAAGGGGCACAACCACCCCACCCTGCAACAACCTGTATTTTGTTTCTTTATAACACTTGCATTTCTGAAACATAAATAATACATAGTGGCAAGAAAGTTTACTGAAGTGGACTAACATTAATAAAAATATATTCTTTCATATTGAGAAAAAAAAAAAAAGAATCACAAGCAGGCCAGAAAAAAAAACCCACCTAGGTCTGAGCAATATTTAAATGTTTGAATAAGCATATGACATATTGTGAATCACTGAAAAGAAATTACTACTGCAGACAAATAGATGTCTGCATCTCTGTGAAGTTCTCACAGCCTAGGAGAATAAGCCACAGCTGAGGAAATGCATCTCTCACCAGCTTCACCAATCTGCTTTGAAAAAGAGAGCCAGAGGCAAGCGGATTGCTGTTTGCCATAGGTTGCTTGAATAGGGGAATATGAGGGTGTTTGCTTGCTTTCTGGGGTTTTTGCTTGATTTAGGGTTTTTTTTAAGGGTGTTTTGTGATGAAACAAGAAAGTGTGAAATCATCGTTGTCATAGCAGAGGAGAAAAAAAACCAAAACAAAACAACAAAAAAAAAAAAAACCCACCACCCCAAAACAACGCACATTTATCCCTTACCAGCTACCCCACAGGACCTAGTCACAACAGCAGTCTGTGGAAAGCAACAGGATTTGAGAGCCTGGAAACAAATGTTACCATAACCAGAACGCCCCAGGATGGGAATAACAGCAACCTCAATTTTCTCAACAGGTAGAAAAAGGTGGATTTGTGAAGGAGGCAGAAAAAAAGGAAACAACCTTCTCTGTCTTCACAGAGTATCAGACATCATGCACATGTCACCGTCCGCCTCTGCCACAGAGGACAGTCAGGCTTAGGAAGCCCAAGTATTTCAATATTCCTTGTAATGTCCTTTAAAAAAAGTCCCACACAGGATAGCTGCTGTCATACCTAGACATGTCAATATCTTTAGCTATAAAAGTACTTAACCTCTGATGCATTTTAGGCTCTGTGATCTCTCCTAAGACTGACCGCTGGGCCGCTTACCAAGGAGACATGTACTGCACGCTACAGTCGCTGGCAGCAACGCCTGCCGCGCTACAACTGCAAACACACCCTCGGGCTTGTACTGAACTACTTTTACTTGGAGTTATCAAACATAAACCCCACCATATTATCACTAATCTCCAAAAGTGATGCAAAGAAATAGCAATAAAGAGGCATTTAGTATAATTAAATTGGAAAGGAAAACGGTTGCCTTCTACACCACAGATGGGATACGTGTTCTGCTCCATGTCCGCTGCACTCTGTGTTCTCTGCAGGCAAGATCTTCTCAGGACAAGACAGCAGTGGATACTCCACTTGATATATCAACATTCAATTTACTTTTAAATGCGTTGGCCAAGTCAGTAACCACAAGAGGGATTTCTCAAATAAGAACATAAGGTCATTAAATTCAAAACTATAGAATAACCATTTTTCTCTGAAACCGAGTAGTACAAGCACCACAACTTCCACAAAAGAACAACAACAAGAGGATCTACTACTGTAATCATGCTCATGGTACCAAAGAACCTGCTTCTTTATAGATATTCACTGTGAGTGTGATTCAACAAGAGGCGCATTATCACACATATGTAGGCTGGTCCGAGAGGATATACGCAAACTGATTTTAGATAGACAAAACATCTGAGAGCTAACAAATCCAGAGCACTAACCCAAGAGTATGATAATAGAAACAGATTTATTTTCCTACGATTCATTGCTAATTTTACTTCTAAACCAGGTTGGGGGGCGAAATACTAACACAGGAGATTTAAAAATCAGAGCACCTTGAAACTCTCCTCGTGGCTACAAGTAAAAATCCAGGATTCTTCTTCCCATACCGAAAATAAATTTTGGGCCATTTTTATATTCTCTTCTCTGACCCCATGTTTAGCACCATTGCATCATACCAAACAAGAAAAAAAAAATACTCTGAAAAACTGCACTATATGAGATCAGATGACCTACTCATTTGAAGCTTTAGAAACAGACATAGAACTCAAAAAGTTGTGGCTTGGTGGTGGTGATATTTGTTTTTACAACTCTGTTTACAATCTTTTTATGAGAAAGATTGGTAAAAATAAACAGCACCTTTATCCTTCACCATGGGAAAAAGGCATGAAAGATTTGCTTGCAAGCATGGGGGGGGAGGGACACGACATGACAGGGATGACCACACCTGAATCATCACTCTGCTGCTATAGAAATCCGTAACACAACGATACCTTGGATATTTCATGCAATTATGCCCAACCTCTCTGCAAAACCCAAAAAAGAATGAGAGAATATGAAAGGATGTATCATAGGCATGGAAAAGCACCTCTTCATGGTCAGGGCTCAACAAATTACTCTCTTCAGGTTAGAGCGCCAGCTGTGGGGGGACAAAAGATCACCCATGGTGCAAGTGAAGGTGAAAAGGGAGTAATTACTCCCTGTTTCTCGCAATACAAAAGCTGTAATCCAAATGAATCAACAGTAGTGGGTTTAAAACAAACAGAAGGAAGCTCTGCTCGCACACTCTGCACCGCAGCCACAGACAGCACTGGCCCAGGATGCTGTGGAGGCCAATGGTGTAAAGGGAGCTCAAAATCAAGCACGCTTGCACAAGACAGGCCCACTGCTGACCACGAGAAAAAAGAAAAAAAAAAAAAAAAAGACAGTTTTAACCAAGTTCCAAACCCAGGCAGCTGACCACGGGTATGCACACCAGAGAACAGAAGCTGGCATAGAGCCAGGTGGGCCCAGGCAGTGACACAAGGCACGCTGCCACACACGGGTGGGAAAGAATGAACTCCTGCAAAGCCTGCTCCCAGGTTTTCTTCCCTGCCTAGAAGGCTAGAAGCTGTATTTTGACACATTTTACATTTTTCTTTCAGTCAGCATGGAGCTGCACCAGGAATGCAACGGCAAGGAGCAGGTCCCGGGAGGCAGCCCTCCAAACCCCTTCAGTCAAACCCAGCCCCTTCCATCCACGCTGAGGAAGGACAGAGCAGTTTTCACGCAGGCAAAAGTGGGGCCTGGCACTTTTGGAGACCACTAGGAATGGGCAACAGTTTAGTTTTGGATCCACACAGGAAAGAAGCTGAGTCCAGTGCGGGAAAGGATTAATGTTTTAGACTGGGGGTCCAGGTGTTTGGTTCCAAGCAGGTAGCCTTGTTTTCAAAGACTGCACGCTGAGCTCCTTGCAGCAACGTCCGACCTATTTTAAGCTGCCAGATCTGGAAAGCAGAGTTTAGCCCATCTCAGAATAACTTTTCTGGATAATTCAGCCAGATTCTGGTCATGCTGACCAGTATCACCAAAGCACTGAATTGCAACACCTGCTGTGGCTAACTTCAGCTGGTTTTGTGATTTACCAGTTATGCAAAAGGGGACAGACACATGCCTTCACACAGAGATCACCTATGTGTTATGTTAAACAAGGAACGCACAGATAACTCAGCTGCAATGAAAAAAACCAGAATCTTTACTTCTCTTGGTAAGAAGCAACATATTTCTTCTCCACAGAACTGCCGAAATATAAATTTTCAAACACAGTCTGAAGAACACATTTCTGTTGTTCTTCAAATTAGAGAGCATCTCCTTAACAAAAAGCCTCAGTCACAACTTCCTCCCACGCACTCTTGCAAACAAAATTAAAACCAAAGTGAGAAGACAGCAAAACAAGGAACCAACTCCACTATGATAAGGGGTACTTCATAAAGCTGTAAGATACTGAAATCTCATTTCTGACATGCTAAGAAAAATCTCTCTTATACAGAGGTATAAATCAAACACATAAAAAACCTAATTAAGAATCACCCTGCACAGATGACTTGGTTGACCTACTTTGTCCTCCTCTTCATCTATATGCTATTGTTTACCATCTTGTTCTTTCTTAGAGACAAAACTACTTAAATAGTTTTTCATTCCTGATCTACAAGCATATAATCAAATTAACATCTAAACAATTATGCAATATGGACCATCCTAGAAGCACCACATGTAAAAAAGTAAACTATACACAAACGTGCATCTAAAACCCTTCTTAACACTGACAGATACACAAAGAATTACTCATCTACCATCGCTTTTGGGCTCCTCAATCATTTTAATCTCAATTACTAGAACTGCTTCAAAAAATGGGAGTTATAGTTCTACACATACAAAGGGATACGTTTTCAAGCCACGGTACAACGCATGAGTCATTTCAAGTACCACAAAGCCCTGCAGCTAAATTTAAGAAGAAAAAGGTTACTGAATATAATCCTCCAGTAAAATTTGAAAACTACTTAAGAAAATTCTGACTACAAACTGTTCGTTTTTTCCCCAAAAAAGGTTCTAGTAAAGGGTAAGCAAATGTATCACTTATTTGTTTTACTTTTGGAATGAAATTCTACAGTAGTTTTTAAATCCACAATTTAGTGTTTGTTATTTCTTTGCCAAATATATAGGAAGGCTTTAATAACAAAAAGAAGGCATAGCTGATTCATGTATTTTTATAATTCTTGAAAATATTGACCTATTTTAAAATCCTGTGTTTTACATAGAAAGCAATACTGATCTGGTATTCACAGAAGCAATTATCAGATGCTCTAAAATGCTAAAAACACATTACGAATGTGTCAAAAGTTTCAGCCTGAATTAAAAGACCTCATACTCTACTTCACTATTCCCTGCACATTAACCTAGCTTTTATCGAATAAAAAGGAAGAAATCAAATAAACTCTGTTATCTTAAACGTAACACATCTGCGTGGTACCTTGAACTCTGAGAAGAGAGCGCAACAATATTCTCCCCTTTAAAATCAAGGGCGTGAAGAGCGATACCACGCAGCAGCGCAATCCTAATCTGCTCCCTCTCTTAAATCAGGCATTGCTCATTTGACTTTCATTCCACGTTTCCTAGCTGCTTTCTGTATGCCATGGGGAGCCATTCACCATTAACAGTGACAGAAACCTACTAGTTTTGCTTGGCCGGCTTTATTACGCTGGACAAGTTTAGAGAAAGAAGCAAAGCAACACTGGGACTGCAGTACGAGGTGACAGGAGTCCTTTCAGTTTCTCCTGCCGCAAAGGGGATCAAAAGAAAGAGGTGCCAAATCCCACCTCTTTCTTGGCAAGGCATCCAAGCCCCTAAAGGTAAAAACAGAAAGACTGGGTACCATTCTCACAACTGCTATTCCTTGAAGACTGACAAGGCACTAAGTAATTACAGATATGTTTGATGAGCTATGGGTAAAATGGCCTTTAAACTATTAAGTTACCGATTTCCCTGGATTATGAGTATCTTGAAACCGTCTTGCAAATGTGTTGTTGCATCAGTCAATGTTAACAATGTTTTAATGAAGCTTTTGGTAAATTTCCTACTCAAATAAAGCTTAGAACAATTTTCTCTTTGAAGTTACAGGTCAGCAGGAAGTTATAACTTTCACAGAGATGTGCAGCTCAAGTGCTGCTGTGGTGCAAAGATATTAAAAATACGTAGTCTTGTTTGTTTTCAATAGTAAATATTACAGCATTTCAAGGAGGTCACAATCACAGTCCTTTCATATTTCATGAGACAATAGCTTATAAAGAAGCTTTTTTTTTTTCTCCAAGGTTGTCTACTGCTTAAATATGTTAAAAAGGTTATACAGTAAGTTTTCTATGCTGCCTTACCCACCAAACTCAGATTATTTGAGTTGAAACTGTTGCTTAACCACAGACTTCACCCCCACTGGCTCCTGTTTGAAGGGTGTTCATAAAAGCTTCTTTAACTACAGCCAAATACATTGCTAATTAAGGCTTAGTTGCCAATGAATAAAAACAACCAAACATTAAGGTATTTTCTGATACAAAAATATTTCAAAAAAATTACTTTAGGGACAGGAAAAGCTAAAACTCTGGGAAGTCCTATAATGTCTCTATAATGCACTTATATCTTGATTTCCAGGAATGAGAACCAGCTTATATATGTATTTTCTTCTTGGCAGTTTCAGGAGCACTATTCACTGTTACTGCAGTTACACCAACACAATTTCTGTGCAGCCACACAATAACTAAGACACCTTTTGCTTTCTGCTAGCTGCCCGTCGAAAGACAGGCTGTAGAACAGAAGACAGTAACGCTTATCACTAGCGCCAGAAAAATACTACCAAGAAATACACTATGCGCAGTATCAGTCATTCATTTCAAACTTGAAGCACCTATTTCCTGGAAAATGCTATTCAAAGACTTGGCTCTTTTTGGAGAACTTGCCTTTTTTTGGAGAACTTGCCTAATGGATACTTATTAGTGGTAAAGCTCGTTGATATGGCCCACAGTAACGCATCACTCAGGCTTTCAGCGACGTGATCCTGGCTTTCTTCACTCCCCTTCGGGGGTGACTGGTGCTTGCACTTCCTACTAACATACAGTAAGTGTTTTACCTTTGTGCAACCATTTTTTTCCCCAGTTGGGCTGAAGCTCAACATCAGCAAAGTCCTATGCAAAACTAGGATTTGCCTTACAACCCTTACAATATGGGGTTGGGCTTGTGGATTTTTTTCATCCTCTTCCTTCAGTGCTGCTAAGTCAAACGAAAACATAAACCTCACACATGCAAAGGAGGAAACATGGACAATGACAGGACACTCAAAAGAAAAAAAAAAGGAAAAAAAAAAAAGACCCAGAAATAGCTCTGTAAACATATTGCAGAGCTGAAAGATTTTGTTTCCTATTAATAGCTACTGAGCCATCTAGCCACAAGTTAGGAAGGTATTTCATCTATTATTTATAAAATGCTTTTCTTTGTTAGCTTACTACCATTCAAAAGCACCCTTGGTTGGTACTCTGTGTGATACTGGGTTTTGTATCGCCATACCTTCAGAGTATGTGATCAGTTTCTGGGCGCAAGAATTTCTAGAGGGGAGGATTCCACTTCATCATGCATAAAGCAGGTTTTATCCACACACCTGTGCACTGCCCATAACTTCTACCACAGCCACACATGAAACAGCATTCTTGTTTCACTGCTCATGTATTCTACCTGAAGATAATTAAGAATTATATTATAATGCCTGAGAATTTCAGATTTGAGGAGTCAATTAGCATATCTCAACAAACCACCACTTTCCATCGCTGCTAGATAGTAAACATTTTCTTAATAAGAACCCGATGAAGTTGAAAACATTGACTTCAAATTCATCTCAGCCACTGGTGTTCAAAGTAGATCTGAGAATAAAATCTGGCACTCTGCCTAACCCTGCATATTTGCAATACTTACATCATTCCAGTATGACTAGTTGATACACTGTAGAGTTAAACAAAATCCTCCAGAAACATCGGTGAACAAAGTACGAATATGATAGGGTAATTAAACTTCAGAACTATTGATTTGTATTTCAAATGTGGTTTCTTTGGTTTCTAAGATGTATTATCTTCTTGTAAGGGATCAGTATTGCTGTTAGAGGAATATTAATTTAAGATAACACACAGCATACACTATCATTTCTTTTTGGTTTACATATATGACATGACTTCTAATATTCCCATGAAATAGATTAATTGGATATATACTGCTGGGACTTAAAAAAATCGAGGTTCTGGAACATCAATCAATAGAAAGGCACTTTCTCACCTTCTGTAACACTTAACTGTTTCAACATTTATCTCCTATTAGGCAATTCATACCTGTCCCATGATTTGCATTGTATTCTGACCCAGAAGCACAAAGCTACTATATTAACTGCTATGCTAAGTAATATATGCTGTTCTATATAGCCAAAGCAACATTAACTAAATACAAAACAAAAAAAAAAACAAAAACAAACAAACAAAAAAAAAACCCGCACCAACCACCACCAAAATCACTTTGGTCTCATTGCATACAAAGCACTTGAAAACATCATTTCGGTTGCAACTACTGTAACTATCATTTATGCTGTTCTGGCACTTTCTGTCCTAGCAAGACTTTTTTGTCTTGCTTACTAAAAGATGACTATTTCAAGATGTGCTGACAATTAAAACATACTGGTCATGCTCAGATGAATAATTTCTGGTGTTAAAACACACAGGACCAGAACTCCAGTAGCAGAAGTACCCTAGCAGCATACGTCAGTATGAAGTTTCCCTGTTTATATTAAGATAGGAGGAGGAGTGTACATCATGGGACACAAGCAAACGGTGCACTTTTACCAGATTTTTCATTATGTTTTCAAGACACAACATGAGCAATTCTGATTTGGCTTCACACACAGCCCAGTTACGTTCCCAGCAGGAATCCAGAAAAACTTCACATACTAAGAGTATTTATTTACTTTACGCAGATTGACTCTAAATCCATGTTACAATACAATCATAGTAAGTGCCTCTGCAACTGTCCTAAATCGAATTAATTTCAGACTCTCTTTTACTCAAGTCATTAATGACAATGTTAACCAGTAAGTGCACAGATCATTCTGCAAACCCAGGCCACAACCTACTGAAGTGACTGCACACAGAGCCGAACTTTTATCCTGGATACCCGTGTTTCCCTTTAGGTGTGCTGTTGAGCATTTTAAAACTCATACAGCATATGAAGTACAGCCACTGCTCACCAGAAAGCCAAAATTTCTACTGGGTACTCCTTTTGCAGAGAACGTCTTCTAACAAGGTACCTTCATTTTCAAACAGAGTATTTTTCAGCTTATGAGAGTCAAGCAATCATAGAAGGCATCACCAACCAAAACACCTGGGTAGGAGAAGCCATACAGATGTGTTCTGTGAGAGCAAGTGTTGTTACCAAGAAGTTTTCTGGGAAATGCAGAGAAAAGCAGCGTTTCAGAGCTGAAGCACCTTCAGTCCATGTTAGGGAGTCAGACAAGCCTACAGATTGAACCAAAGTTATTTTAGGACTGGAAGCAAAGCACTTTTTTTTGTTTTAGAGCTTCAAACCACGCTGCAGTTTCAGATCTTTCTCATCTATTTAAAATACACAAAGCAGATCCTGTACGAGCGGACCAAGTTTGTGTTCCCCAGCCACTTACAGAGCAAGTGCTCGGGCTTTGCCCAGCCTCATGGATGTACTGGCTTTGAGAGATCTGCTGTCCACAGCCAACACCAACTCACCTACCTTTCTATTTCCAACCTTCATCCTATTTCACTTCCCTTGAAAGTTCTGGTAGATTAATTTATTTTTATTATTGTTTGATGTGGTTTATCCCGTCCTTCATCATTTTCCCAAATTGCAGGAGTGAAAGGATTTCTGTTTTGTTCACTGTTGAAAACACAATGCAAGTTCCCTCCAAGGAGTGTAAGGCCTGACAAGTATTCTCAACGACAAAGCAGTTTGCTAGATCTGTCGGTATCCAGCAACGTCACAGACAATTCTTTACTTAAAAAGATGACAGTCACCATTGCTAGTTGCTAGACAATTTAATGCAAGCTTTAATTTATTATGGTTTTTCATTGCCTGTGAAAAATGTTTTCAGCCAGGTACTTTAGAGGTGGTTATCTCAAGCATTATTTTTTGTCATGCAGTTCCGCAGCACTGATTTTTAACATCAGAACCAGAACGCAAAAAAATACACTTCAAATTCTTTTTGTAAACTACAGCATGTTATATCAAGACTGAGAAAGAGAATTCTCTTTTTAAATTGCTTACTTATTAATTACATATGCTAGTTTGATCTGATTTCTTTTTTCTCTGGCTGACACTTGTATAAGCATTTTTAGACTAGACCTTGCAAGATGCTACAGGGCTCTGACCCCAAATAAAAGCAGATTTAAACATCTACTTACATTGCATGGGACAAGCCCATACCCAGAAATTACAATGGGTTTACTCAGCTACAGCAACTTAAAATGCCTGATTGAAACTGCAACTGAATGCTCAGCACCTCACCTAACTCAGTTTTCAGTGTCAAAAAGCTTTACCTGCCCTGGCACACAACCGCTGTCATCACATCTACCTGCGACACGCCAGGGAAAAGTTCACTAGTTTCAGCTAAAAAAGTCAGCAATTCATCTGCCACTAGGGAACTAAAGTCCTTTTTTTAATCGGGCAATATTCTTAGCAGGGAGAAGATACCCAGAATATGAATGCCAGCAAAACTCTTTCCCAGACACAAAGTTTTTCAGAATTTCCCGTGTTGTGTCACAACACCACTATTTTCACTTCTATGAATTACTGCATGATACCAATCTAGCATAACTGTCCTCTTTAGACAGAATTTTGTTTACACAAAATGAAAATTTAATCTATCTCCAAATATGCCATGCCTTAAAGTGACCACAGGTGAGAGGAATCTAACTTTGAGTGTTTGTTTTTTTCTTCAAGAGCTAAGTTTTACTACGTGAACAGAAAACTGGAAGGCACCAGCAAAGCTGTTGAACCCATTTCCTTAAAAAAAAAAGGAGAGGAGTTTAACAGAACCCCAACACAATTCCAACACTCTGCAAGTACCCTAGAAGCCCAAAAGCCATCAGGAAGATGACAGGGGACAGCAAGGGCATCCCTAGGTTTTTTTCAGTTTCCTGAATCGGCAGAACGTTTATTTTAACAAACCCCCAAAACTTTAAATTCATGCTCAGAAATGAAACAACAGCCTGTGCTACATTGCATGGCATGAAAATCCCACCAGTTCCTCCTTATCACACCTGCATGAGAAACACTTCCTGTCAGCTCCAGAAGCAGCCCCACCAGTCCAACGACAAGCGTACCCACAGAGCAAGCCTGCCAGGTGCCACCAGAAGCTGGAAGGATGCTTTCCTCACATGCTGCTTTTAGCAGCGCTAGCTGCTAGCTTGGAGTAAAACACAAACAAACAGCAAACACACACAGTTTAGGAGCCAAATATCATCCAAAGAATAGGAAGAAGATGCATGAATGATCAGCTCTTGCTAGCAAGACTAAGTTCCAACAACTGTTTCCCTCTCGTCACTGTAAAGGCAGTGGCTTCACTCCATTATTTCAAACTCATTACAGACCTTCAGGTAAGATTTTTAAGTTGTCACACAATCCTTGTCTTTTACCTCTATACTGCTGGTTTTTCTTATTTTGCATTTAAACAGAACATAAACACATTCACTGCAACACAAAACACTCTTTTACATTTGCTTTTTTATATTTCACCTTAACCCAAGGATACGAAAGTTATCATCATTCTTCAATAATGTAATTCTGTTCCTGGAAACAGCTCCCTTAAAATGTTAGGCTTTCCTTTGCAACTTCTGAGGGAAATGATGCTGTGACTTATAGCCATCTGCCCTGGTTTGTGTGACACAGGACTGATTTCTTTGCTAATGCTTGGAAAAACTGTATTTTTGGAAGACTCTAGTGTTTGAATTTGTGAAAATATTTACTTTACAGCCAGCTATGGTGTGTGGGTTTCAAGGTCTCGGTGTTTTCGAGCTCGCCAGGTGCAGGGAGAAGGAGGAGGAGAGAGACCTGGGCACTTGACCCAAGCTGACCAACAGGATTATTTCATACCATGAACGTCACATTCCATATAAATCAGAAAGTTTGCTGCAAAGCTCTCTGTCCCTTGATGGTGGCAATCCAGAGGACTTCTTGCCCCAGTGCCGGATCCCTGAGGCCTTGCCTTCCACCAAAGCCATAGCACTCCCAGTGTTCAGTATTTACTGTCCACTCCTGGGACTGCACAGCTTACTACTGATAGAATGGGCTGAGTATAATCCTTGTATAGTTTATCTTGGTATCGGGATCAATATTGGTTCTTTAGTGTCAGTACTGTTAATTATGCAGTCTTATACTATTGAATTATATATTCAAAATCTGGGTTCCCTTGTTTTCTTCCTGATTCCACTTCCTGGGTAGGGAGGAGTCATCGGGTGACAGAATAATTGTCTAAATGACAATAAATTGTTGTGGGTTTCTCAAACCATAACACCATCATCAGCACAGCTTCTCTGTGTCAAGTGCAACTCTTGCAACACAGTTAAATTCAACATTTAGCATCCAGTATTTAAATACAAAGACAGCAAATTTTTCCATTTAGCTTGCCCTATAACAGAGCAAAAGAACTGCCTCCTCCCAAAAGCAAACGTTTGACTTCATCTACACAATGACACCATAACTTTAAAACATATAGATGTGTTTTAAAACAGGTTCAACCGGTACAACAAACAAAACCCTTGATGTGAACAGCATCTAAAGTCAGATGAATAGGAATTTCTTGTTCTCTATTAGAAGGTAAGCAGAAGTATTAATCATTCTTTGTATCACTCTTTCCCATTCTTAAGGAAAAATACAATGGTAACTAAGGTATTTTGCCATAGCTGGTTTACAACAATTATGCCTCTATGATGATTAAAACTTGGCATTAACTTAGAAAGTTTGTAAAATATGTCCTCAAGTAAACACAGAAGCCCCGAAGAATATGTTATTTTCAGACACAAGCTTGTAATTTTAGCTAGATTTTAATTTATATCTGAATACCCCTTCAAACGTGTAGAGAAACCAGATCCAGATTCAAGCTCTAGGAAACGTAATCTAAGGGCGTTGTTCAGCCTTATTTCTAATTAAGGATTTAATACTTGGACAGTACCTTCCAAACGAGGATTAAGAATTTTGCAAAGGAAGACAGTATGACTGCAAACTGCTGCCTTGGCTTTCCCAGCTCAGGAAACGCAGATACCACACCCAAAGTCTTGTTCATGTCTTTTTTCTCTCACCACTTCTGCTTTTTCTCTTTTCTTCTCTTTTCCATATAAAGTTCAGTATTAAGTTTTAACCTTTTCTCCTAAACCAGAATCACAAAATATAAGAAGTCTTTGTACACCCAAATTACTCAGTTCTAAACGTAGAGCTACAGTTCCAAGTCACATGGAAAAATGTCAAAGGCAAATATAAGAAGCTAATGTTTTCAGCTTTCTAGTACTTTATCTGTCAGTCACGTAGAATCTTTCATCTTCAGTATGTGCCTGTAAATATCTTTTTACGTGGATCTTGGAGTTATCACATGTCAGCACACCACAAAAAACACAGATTCTTAGCACATCAGTTACAAAGTGACACTACGCTCAAATTGCTCTTACTACAAAAAATTATTTTACGGAATAACAATATCACTTTACTGGAAAAACTTATTTTGGCTTCAGGGGTTTTTAAGCCCTTCATGAACGGTTATATAACTTTGTAGCCCTGGTCATGTTTTATTTTACTAACAAACAAGTATCTATCCCAACAGTTATATGATGAGCACGTGCACCTATGTGTATCTTCATCCTCAGATAGTATCACCAGTGGCAAAGGAAAAAGAATTACAAAGACTATTTCTGTGAACCAGACAGGAAACCCTACACTTCAGCCTCTTCAAGTCAGTGCTAGAGAAAGAAGTGTCTTACAGCTTTGCAAAAAGCATTTGAAATCTTAAAAGTTTAAGCAGTTTTCAAAGCTTTTTAAGCAGATTTTAAACCTTCCGTGCATGAAAGACAAGCCATTAAACTCTGTACGAAGAGACCGTGCAGCACAACATATCTCCTTAAAGAATGATAAACCTCTGGGTAGATGGACTGTTCAGTGTGTGGGAGGGCAGAAGCATGCTGACATTAGCTTAGAAAAATATGTAAACTCTTAACACTTCTGAATGCAAGCAATTTAAAAGCCCGCAAACTATCCCCCAGGCAGCCATCTCAAACAGTTAAGTAGTAAAACAAAACTAAAATTAAATTTGAAAGAAGCACAGGAGCATTAACTTTCATACTGATTGACTAAATTACAAGTTGCTGGGTTTGGCTTACATTTAGTTCTATCAATACTAGTATGTTCATTCTACTGAATTTTACACAAAATTCTTTTTATACCAAGTTAATGTTTGTATTAACTAACTCGTCAAGTTTTTCCCTTTGAATTTCACTGCTCAAACCCCGATCACACTGCTGAAAGTGGCATATGGCATTACATGAAAAAAATGACACAGTCGGGCAAATGCCTGCAGGGGAATAATTCATCTCTACCAGCACTGATACCACAGCGCCTGCCCCCACATTACTACAGCTGGAATCTCTGGAGCAGAGCAGAGATTCCTGCCGCTCCTCCCAGGACTGTCCTCTGGCTGCTGGGGAGTAGGGTCGTCCCCCCCCACCGAGGTCTCTTCTCCCCAGTGAAGAATGCAGGGGAGATAGTAGAAAAGGCTTTCTTGACCTATGTCTCCAGCAGCTCTCACCCTTCCCCCTCCTACACACACATATCTGCACCCACCTCCAAATTACACATACATCCAAGAATCTCTGTAGGTTGGTGAAAAAAAAAAAAAAAAAAACACACCCTGGGAAATGAGGCACTGAAAAGCAGCAATATTTTCCTCCAAGTTTTTGCATCTGTGAAGAGAGGCTGAAAACTGGAATGACTAACCTTCCCTTTTTCAGTCTCCGGAGAACGAAAGGAAAAGGTAAAAAGCATCAAAATCCCAATCTGCATCTTAGATGCAAAATCATAGTTGCTTAAATTGTTTTTGTTGTTCATAATTCTCCAACACCCACTCTGCTAGCGACAGTCCAAACACACAGAAGACATTACTCATACCCTGAGGAGCTTTACCATTAAATGAAAGACATTTGAATATAATGAAAACATTCATTTGGATACAACTGGAGGGTTTAAAGTTATACAAAAGTTCATAATTTATGAAGGACTTACAGGTACACTTGGTGCTCATACATGAGAGACCTTCAGACAAACTCAGGCTTACATTCCTTGGTTTTGTCAAAAAGGACAAAAATTATGCACAATCTCAGGCATTACCTGCTTTTGCCCTCAAAACATTTACATAATCCTCAAAGGACTGTGAAATATTCTGCTCTTAATGAATCAATAATCCTGTAGAGAAACCAGGCTAGATTAAATGTCCTCTTCCAAGATTTTTAGGTACCACCATTTGAAAATTTCAACAGGAAAAGCAAGACACCGTTACAGGAAAGTAGCATTAACCTAAACAACAACATACGAGTTTATGAGTAGGGGCAGGGTGTGCGTTAAGCTTAATGAAACTTCAGAGGAGTATGGAAATAAAGCCTTTATTTTTTACACATAAAAAATGCATCCAAGACTATAATCACATAGCCCATGTTCTCAAATGCCATTGTACAAACTGAAGAAGCACCTTTAACTTTTTATTGGTGTCAAATAAATTCTAATATGGTAACACAATATGAGAGACTAAAAATCGACAAATAAATATGAGACTTGCAAGAAAGCTTATCTAGCTTATAGCAATATACAGTTGCTCACAGTCACCTGAAGAACACAGCGTGCTTTGAAAAGTTAGAGAAAACCCAACCTTCCTTACTTATTTAGTATCCTTCCAGTTAAAACCAACAGCAAAAAAGGTTGGCAGTATACCAAGATTATATCAAAAGTTTTAATTGCTCTTAAAAAAACAAAAATCCTGCAGACTTCTTCACGTACTCCACTGATAGAATTATCTTTTTAATCAAGTTCAAGTGATGCTCTGAAAAAAAAAAAAAAGTACAGCAGAGGAAAAGAGTTATCTGATCAGCACGTCACACCCACAGGCTCAGTATCTGTGGTTAATAAACAGCTCCATAGCAAAGAAAAAAAAAAATAGAAAAAAAATAGTGCTTGCTCTGACCACAATCCTGAATGCAGCTTTGGAAGACTCTTCATCAAAACCCTACCAAAGCTAGACAGGTTATCCATAGACAGAACTACTGACTGCATTACAATTTTTTTCAGAATTGGGACCTTTCTGGAACTACCTGTCTTATTAGTACCTTACAGTCCACAATCAAGCCTCATACAAAGAATTCCGCATTTCCAGCCTAATTCCTGGAGTTAATTCATATAGTTCTTAACTCCACTGATAGGCCATTAAACTGTTTTTCATGGCTTTTCCTCAAAAAATTAATGAAAAGATGACCCTTTAAAGAAAAATAATTTAGAGATTATGCATCCCTAGGATTTATTATCATTCAGGAATAAGCAAGATAAACTACAGGAGTTATTCATGCAATTCAACAAAACCTATTAAACGTCTTCTCTGAAAGTCATGTATCTAGCCTAGCATTTAAAGAGGAAAAAGAGACAAAGCAATCACATTTCAAAGCCTTGTTCAAACAACTATTCTTTGCTCGAACAAAAAATGAGCTACTATTTCAAAGGGGTTTTCAAGTAAAATTTGAATAGTCAGTACTAAAGCGGTCCTAGGCTCAAACCACGACATTCAGTGGTTGAATTTCCTGGATGAACCTGCAGGTACCGTGGAGCCCTTTTGCTGCTTTTCACACATGCTATAATTTTTATATGAAGGTGCAACAACCAGCACTCTCTTAACCACACAAGCTGAAACCAATCTGAGTCATCTTCTTCTTGAGAAATGGTGGACAGAAATGCTGAAGACCTTATATTCACAGAAGTTGTTGCATGTTGCCTTTCTACTGCTAGCTGCTGTATTTCCAGTGCCTTTTGTGTCTGGCCTCTGCAATCCAGTTTTAATAAAATCAATACAGGACGTACAGTTTACAAAATGAGTTAAATTGCCAACTGTATCTTTGCACATTTAACCAAAATCTAAAGTTCACACACACATGTGTGTATGCACATACAGTACACATTTGTGTATGCATAGATAAATATACAATCTCCATGAAGATTACACTGGCACTGTTATTTTGGACGTGTCTGGTGGAAGAGTTCAGAAATATGAACTTTACAGAAATTCAGTTTACTTTTCATGATGGAAGAACCTGGATAGGAAAAAAAAAAAAATCTGCAGACTGCTTTGGTTAGCCAATTCCTAGGCTCAAGCACACCTTACAGCACCAAGTACAGTGTAACTTTCAAGAGACAAGAGAGTGCCAGGAGAAGAGTAAAGCTGCTGTAAAATCTTGAACCAATAGCCTCATGTAAGACCATGCACTCGCAACAACTGCAACATGGCATTACTCCTGATATCTAGAAAAGGTATGCAGCCCAAAGGGCAAAAAACTTGCAACTTTTTACCCTAAAGCTAAAGTGCAATGCTCATCCTTAAAGTAACACAACAGTTATTTATAATATTAAAATCTGCTATCAAGTTGTCCTCTGGGTCTGTAAGTGAAAATTTAATACAGAAGGCCAGCTGCTGATGTTAAAATGGGCAAAAAGTTTTTGCTATTTCTTTCATTTTCTTGTTCGTTAAGGAGTGACACAAGAAAGAATTATGAAAACCTGCAACTGCCTAGGAGGCAATGTAAAACCTTTTGCCATAAGGTGCTACTGACACTGCAAGCCAAATTCATAATTAAATACTGGGCTGTTAGAATAGCTTAGCACTCATCTCCCAGTCACTTAGCAAACTCTGGTGAACAGAAGTTAATTCATCTGCAAGTTTTGCCAGAATAGGGTTATGAATTTTCCCAAGAAAAATGTGTCACGCTACCTAGTTACTATTCTTCAACATTATCATGTCGATTGATGATTACCATCTTGACCATGCTGCCAAGGACGAAGTTACGACACGGACTACAAGCTGATTTTGGTCCTAAAGGGGTTTTTTTCTCCTCTCTAGAATATATGCCTCAACTGTCTAATTAAATACAGCTGAAATGCAGCTTTCAAGGTAAATTCATAGTTGATATAAAAAGCATCATTTACTCTGAAAATACAGTAAGCAATATATTCTAAATTGTTGAGGGAACCATATCCTGTTTTGTGCTAAAAGCAGGCATTAAGGCCCACTCAGAAGATTCATTTTTTTAAAACATAACCCAATTGAAGAATAAGCAAAGCCTGTTCAGCAACAAATACTACAATTCATGCTATTAGTTCAATGGAGCGCTCAATTATCAGAGTACCTATGTAAAGAGTATCCTTTTCTCTCTCCTGCCTCAAAAATGAGAAAAGGGTTAGAAGATCACTACTCTAGCAACGCTATTGTGCACTGCTGTAGTTTAAAAGAGAGAAACAGAGAGAGCAGCCCAAAAGGATGATCTACTTAGTCAACACCACATTAAGAAATATTAAGTATTAAGAAATAAATATTCAAGTATGCAAGCTACTCTTAAATTTCAAAAAACAGGTACACAACAGGACAACAAAATTTTGACCCAGCTATAACTAGAGACATGCTAGCACAACTGAGCCTGTAACCAATTCAGGAGCGTCCTGCCATTAAGTGAAGTGATAAGTTTATATTAACCTACACAAAACCTCGTCTTTACATCAAGTAGAAAAGAATGTTGGCAATAATTAGTGGAATTATTTAAGAACAAATTTAATAATACATATAAATCTTCCTGCATATGGTGTATGTATAGCTGGAAAAGCCCTAGAACATTGTCAGATCAAAAAAAATGAACATTCCTTGAGGGCTATGCTAAAATTAAGAAGTTCCCTAAAAATACTTTTCCAAAAGTGTAATAATTTTAAGACCAAAATTTTTCATCATGTCACACTGTGCAGGCATATAGTGTCCTTGTAAAAACATTGCCATATTAATAGCTGCACATGCAGTAGGAATACCTCGATTTTTATTTGTTAGAACAGTTACACGCTGGCACAGGGAAATTAAAATGCAGGAGAACACACACTACAGCAAATCTTGAAAAGCAAATGCTTAAAGATACATAGGTCACGTTAAGGTCTTCCTCTCTCCTAAATCGACTTCTCCTGCTGCTCACTCATGCAGGGAGATCATAATTTTGTGGCTGTGATATTTCCACGGCAACACTGGTGACAGTGATCTCACAAATTCAGGCCTGACGTAGCTTCAGGATCAAGTACAAGGAGCAGATGGGATGCGAGGGAGAAAGCCCCTATTTAAACACAAATCTCTTTCATAAGAAAGAAAGAGGCATGAGCAAAGAAACAGGTGAATGGATCACGTTTTAAAGTATGATATATTCAAAAGATTATCCTAGCATGAAAGTCTATTTAAAGGCAAGACCTACAATACAGGGTAACTGTCAAATTTGTTAGGCCTTATAATAAACCAACCTTGAAAGCTCCCTGCTTAGCATGACAAGCCTTGTGCTCCATTTCTAAAGTGGTGGTGAAGACAATACACTTTCATCCCCTGTGAATTTCCTTTAAATAACTTAAACATTCAGATATATTAATTTGATACATCATTGCGCCTATAATACCGCATGCACATATGATGTCAAGCCCTCACTGGAATGAGTTTGTTATCTGAATTAGATAAAATACGAAAAAAAAAATTAAAACAAATCCCAGATGGATCACCAAGTACAGCGGGATGGTAAGTGGCATATTCAGCCAGCACAATTTCATTGGTAAAAGGGGACACTACTTTCGTGCTGATCTGCACACTCATGCAAGCATCAATACAACCTCCAGGCCAGCTGAAGCACGGCTAAACCCCTCGCTGCAGACTCCAACACTACTGGGTATCAGACCTCTTCTTTGCCATTGGCCACCCCATGGATGAACAGCAACTGAGCCCACATGGCGTAGAAGAGATGACAGCAAAAAGCAGGACAGAAGAGGGTGCACCCACAGTACAGTCACAAATACAGTCTCCACGTTAACTCAGCTCGCAGTTCAAGGAGATGCACAAATTCCTTAAAGATGCTACTCTCCTCAGAGGACAACTGACGAACAGCATTAAACGCCCACGGACGGAGGCAGGGGAAGCGACTACGACCAGAATTCAGGTGTAGCCAGTCATTCACAGAGCTGCAGGTAACGAAAAGTGGTTTCTTATGACAGTAGAGGTAGAAAGATGCAAAACAGAAATCAGAGGTCAAAAGAGAGCTAAAAGGAATTAAAAGGACATAGATCCATGTTCTGACCACAGAAGAAAAAAACCCACGTTTTTCAAGATTTCAACAGGAAGACCTGAAAGGATTATCAACAATCTAGCTCTCAGGAGGGAAAGGAAGAAAGGGAAATCGAATAAAATCTGCAGGTGGAAGCTGTAAGCCGAGATGTGAATGGGCCCCCAAGAAGGGCCGTCAGGTGGAGGCAGAGACTAAACACACAATGCAAGGAGGAACAGATCAGAAGTCAAGTAGCTAATCAGGGTTTACAGACATCATCTATGAAATTACCAAGGTAAAAACTGCAAAAGGGAGAGAACAGAAGGTAAAGTGTGCCATGACACAAACCACAACTATGACCAGAGAGGGAGGAAAGCCCATTTGATTTCCCAAACCATGACTGTACCAACAGCAGATCAAAAGAGCAGGCAATAAACTGAAGAAGCTGGTCAAAAAAAACAGTGAAAATACCCAAGGACTGTACCAAGACCACGATGTCATTCCACAACTAAATGAACAATCTTATGAAGAGAAGAAAAAAGAAAAGGGAATAAAAAAAAAAAAGGAGGGGAACTTGAGCTATCAATAATGGATAATATATAATGCAACAGGTACAGAAAAGTCTGTTGGAATTGGCAGGAAAAGACCTAAAAAACTATAATTGCTTAGCTTCAACAAAAATGTATTTTTGTAAACATAGTAGGCGTGTAGCCATGACACCATGAACAGAAATGTTGCCTGAAATTAAAAAAAAAAAAAAAAGGGGAAGTTTGAAAATAAAAATT
>VZSF01010834.1:615703-658378 GCA_013398295.1 Chionis minor | reverse complement strand
GGCCGGCGGGGTCCCCGGCCCGGGCCGAGGCCGCTGGTAGGTGGCGTGGGGCAGCGCCGAGGTAGGGCGGCATCGGCGTCCGTCATGTTGTACCTCACGGACACCTTCACCCCTGCGAAAAGGGCGCCTGGGATGAGTCCGGCGAGCGTGTTGAACTTGCACGGCTTAACATCCCTTTTTCACGTTCTTTATGCGCAGCAGGGAAGTGGAGCTTTCCGTGCTAAAGGTCATAAATGTTAATTTAACCTGCGGTAATCTGTTTAGCTTTTATTTTTGTCGAGTGCTAGAACAAACAGTCTCCCAAAGTGCTTAAGAGGTGGTGCAGGGGAGGGGGGGGAAGGCGCTGGAGTAAACCCACCGTCCTGTAAACACACGCGTAAAAAGCTTTATACCCTCGAGTGTTTCCAGCGAGTTTGGAAAGGGAGAAAAAATAACACCGTCCTTGAGAGGCTTCCAAGTCTCATTCATCCGAGAGGCAGCGAGCCGCCAAACTCCCACCTACACCAAGTCTCCCTCACCAGCACTGTATCGTCGCTGTGAAAAAATACATAAAGTGGATTCTGTGGTACCGGGCCAAAGAAAAAAAATGTCTTCCTTTTCACAGTTCCTCCAGGAACTAATCATCGTATCAACAGTTGGAAGAAAAAAATTCAAGCCACTTATATATTGAACACATAAAATGGCATTAGTGCATTACTGAGGCTGAAAAACCGAATATTCAAAAGTCAGGAAATTACAAATACTAACTTTTCCAAAGCAATATCATTTTGGCTTCATTACACATCCTACACACCTCACAGGATATAGATTAAATAATAAAAAAGCATAGATGTGCCACAAAAGCAACTGAAGGTTGCGGCAGAAACCTTAGCTTTGGGATTTTCTTGGGTTTCAAGTACTCACTTTCTCAGCCTTCATCACTCTGCGATAATTCTTGGCTGTGTTTTAACAGCCCGTATTTGCGACTCCCACTGAAGTAGATTAAATTGTTTGGGCTTTTGTATCCTTAACACATAACCACGCGCTTCATATAGCTTGGGGTTTTTTTAGGAAAAAATCATCAAATGTGTCTTTTTGTGTACCGTGAGAGGCCCTTCAAGCAGGCGGCTTAAATTTAACTTCTCTAATAGGGTCTGTCTGGACTAAAGGGCCAGGAGAGAGAGAAGCGATGCCCGTCCCTGCGCCACCCGTGGCAATGGGAAGAGCAAGACGGGGACCCTCCTGCCGCCCCCAGAGCTGCTCAGCTGCATCCTGCCCGCAGGGATGTTGCAGAACCGAAAGGGCTTCAGCAGCAGCAAGTAAAGCTGGTGCACGGCAAAGCGCGCGTGGGGAGGGAGATGATCACAATCTTGTCTGTACGTCTGTCTCTCGACCTCCCTTCCGCCCTCCACCTCTCCCCCCAGTACCTACAATAAAGCACACAGAATTGGAAACTCTTTGCTGCAAAAAACGGCCAATAACGTAGCAAGCTTGAATTTGGTTTGGGTGATTATCCAAATATTGAGATGTTTCATTTGTGGAAAACTCCAGCCAAAGTGTACCANGGGGGGGGGGGGGGGGGGGGGGAACCAACACTGTGTTTCAGGATTTCAGTAAATCTGTATTTTGGATTATGTTAAATATTTTATAGGCCTACTGTGAGGTTGTTTCTCTCATCGCTTAAGCAGCTGATGCTTGCCACTTTTATAGGCAGAAGAGCAGCCTGGCAGCCTGTCAGGCTGATCTACTGTGTGATTCCATCCAGTCTCTTGGACTGGTGTCTGCCTTGGCAGATATGACCATCAGGTCCCCTGGAATTTATTTTATCATAATTGGAGAAAAAATAGCTAAGGTTTCTTTCCCAAAGCAAATACATACCTTGTCACTACAGCAAATTAACTGGATGCACCGACTAAACCTCGGCTGCCTGGAAGAGCAGGAAGAGTGGAGAAAGTTCACTTTTAAAATAGAGGGCATACAAGAGAAAACCCTGTTGAGATGAGGCTCACATCTCTCAGAGCTATTATTTCAGTCCCTGTGAAATCTTAAGCAGACATCTATGCCCAGGTTACACTTAGTTCATATTTTTAAGACTGTTTTGCAACCACAGCAGCTTTTAATGAAAGACGATGTTTTAGGCAGGACGCTAGTGTTCAAAACCACCTCTTGCTGCTGCCTTGTTTTCAGCCCTTCCCTGGGAAAGGGTTGAGGCAGCAGGAGAAACTGAAAGAAAAACCTAATAGTTATGCAGAGAATGGTTTACTTTACTATATTCTGAAGCTGGGAAAGTCCAGTTTGCTTTTCTTTACTCTTTGGTTTTTGTTTCGATTTAGAACCATGAAGCAAATTATATTTGGGCTTTTCAGAATCAGCTGTTCTACCGGGTAATCTAGAAGACACAAAGCATTTTTCTTTATGCTTCACATAACGTGAAAACAGCTGGATTCTGCTTAAATTCTGTCTAAAAGGCTGGCATAGGAACTGATATGAGGTTTTGCAGGGGGTGGGGGGGTGAACATTTATTTCATAGATATAAGCAACTAAAAACTAGGTAATTTAAAGATGAAGATTCCTGCTCAGTCTTAATGGTACTTTGCCAGCAGTGAATACTCAGTAATCTTTGTAGCACTGTAATAATGTAAAGGAGCCTTAAAACTGATATAGATATTTATAGACACTATTCAGCTGTATGTGCAGTCAGTAAAAGAAGTCTCAATGTAAACTGAGTTGGAAAGTCTTAATTTTCTCCCAAACGGATTAATACTTTGCAGTAAGTGGTTGTATGAAAAATACCCAAAAGTCTGCTTCATCTGAGTCAGGTAATAAGAGAATGGAAGTGCTGTCAGGGCAGCAGATCAACATAACAAAATGTGCAGCAGACTTTTTAGTTTACAACCCAATTCAATATGGAAACAACAGGAGATGTAGTTGAAAAACACCAAACAAAATCCAAAAACAAGCGTCCACATCCTTTCTAATATGGAGAAATCTGCCATTCTCTGCCAAATCGAAACCATGTGGGTTTGGGTCTATAAAAGTGATGCAGAGCAGGGTTAGGATCTCAAAAAGGGATATGAGAAACAGGCAAGAAATGGCCACACATCATGTCGCTTGGAAATGGTGGAGCAAGGGAGAGAAGTTCTGTGAGAATCTTATTACTTTTTTAAAGTTGTAACTATTACGCACGCACGTTTAGTGATCTTCTTTTGGCAGGGAGAAGGTAAAAAGGACAGAGAGAAGGGACAAGCACAAAGCCTCTGAAAACAAGAAGTATTCTGTTAAGCATTTAGCACAGGGGAATTTGAATCCTCCCAATGCAAGCTGCAAGCACAAATGCATCGTGCGAGGAGATTCACAAGGAGCACAGGAAACGGAATTTACCCCACTAACAAAGGCGGGCCTATGAAATAACAGGGAGTTTAGGGGTCACTGACTGAATCTGTCTCTGTAAAGGTCTAAGTCTCCCACCCCAACTAACTCAGCAAGGCTTTTTTTCTTTGCTGCCCGGTTCTGAGGTAGAAGAGACCTCTCATCATCTCTGTAAGCCAGAGCACACATATGGTGAATTAAGGGATCTTAAGTACCACAGAAGTCCTCCTTGGCCAGGTACATTTGGTTTAATAGTAAAACATACTACTAATAAAAGTAGTCTTCCTCTTAAATGCCACTGAAACCCATAAAGGGATTTCCTTCAGAACATTGTTAGCAGAGCTTCGTGAAAAAGATGTTCTCCTCTGGGAACACCAATGGGTTTGTCAAAAATGAGATAATGGAAAAAGATGCAATTTCCCGTTGAATGGCGATAGCAAAATGTTTCTTGAAACATGTTTGTATATTCAGCACTTTATACCTTGTACCAAGAATTATTTCTTCGTTTGCCACTGAGACTATTTGTACTGGGATGACTTTTAGTCCTTGTTCCTTCAAATAAGTTATAGTTGTTTTATGTTATCTCAGCCACTATCAGAACATCTCCTAACAACATAATCACCTTGTCAGACCTCACAAACTTGGAAGGCATCTCTTAGAATGAAATATTGCCCTCACTGAGAGCTTGCTATTCATTTTAATGGGATTGGGGGTTTTTTTCAACTTGTTTGAATCTTACACATACTCATCCCAAATCGTAAATGACTGACAATGTAAACTCCCTGTGAAAAGTCCTTCAGACCCTCAAATTCACAAACATCATTTTTCCAGTTAAACTTGTTATCCATAATACTATCATAAGACAATATTTAAAAGATAAAATTCTTTACTTTTAAGAAACACCAGATACCTACATTAGGTCATTTCATCATTCAGCTTCTTTAAAGACAGTCATTGATTTAAAATAGGTTTCTTTCAAGAAGCCTGTGAAGGTTATTAAGTAAATATATATAGTAAATACAGGTCTAAAAATATTCTACATATTTATTGGCTCCTGGCATAATCCATCCAAACCCCTTTTTTCATCTTGTAATGTTACCCATTCAAAAAGCCAAGGTGAAAAACTTAAGTTTTCCTGCTTAAGAACGGGTGATGATTTAAGGAAAACATGGACAAAGGTGGCACCTTGCAAAGGTATAGACATGGCTGGGCAGGACTTTTGTGTGAAAGCTATGCTATGCTATCATTAAAATTTGGGGATCCAGCATTCCTGTAGCTGTCATTGTCCCTTCAGCCATGCTATGTGCAAAGGCTAATCTGCCCAAACAGGCATGCACAGGTAAACACACTCATTCATTAATCAGTGAACTCCCGGGGAGAGATCACTGCTTGGATAGAAATGAGGATTCCCAGGCTTTCTAATCAATGTGTCCTACCAAGAAGACTGAGAAAGCAGGTGTTCTTAATCAGGTCAGCTTTAATTGCACGTTTAACAAAGGAGCTGGGGGAGCTTTTATGAATGTAAGTTCAGACTTCAGAGTTTTCAGAGCTAAGACACTCAAAAGTTTAAATGTTTACGATATGGCTGTATTAGCTCAGCATTTGGTTTACTGGCAGCATTTGCAAATCCTCACAGTCTGACCCAGAATACCTTTTGTTAGTTAGATGTGCACCATAATCTACAGATGTGAAGTATGTGTATAGTAAATATTTACAAGCCTTCCAAAGTTTAACCAGACGTTGGCTTTACCTATGCAGTCCTATTGTCTTATCAGTTGTTTGGATGTAAATTAGTTTAGAAATTAAAGATAAATAATATTCCTGTGCATACTAACCTGAATTTGTAGATAATTCAGAAAATTATTTGGTTGGATTTCTAATTTATTCAGATGTGACAGCTGGCAGAATCTAAGAGTAGAATAAACCACCTTTCAGCTCTGCTGCCCAAATCCAGCCTTCAGCTTGTGAATACCAAGTGCTTTCCGGTGGATGTTGATTATTCATAGGAGTGTTTGAAAACAAGCGGTGGTCTTTGCCCAGTTTCAGTTTAGATGCAAGTCAGACACCTTGCAACCGGCCTCCTTGTTAGAATGTTCAAAGAAATGAAACACTGAAGAAAGAAACTGTTCTCTTCTTTGCATTAAAAAAAAAAAAAAAAAAAACCCACATCCAAGAAAGGTTTCAGAAACATTGATGGCAACACTAAGGGAATATACCCAATTCTTTCCTACAGTTAGTGATTATTGTGGAGATTTTTTCAGTCCAGCAGACAGTTTTCTTAAAGATGAATTTTTCAGTGAAGCAGTGGGGTCAGGAAGCATCTTTCTATATGCATAGTAGAAGGAAATCACTCGTTCAAGTCATTTGCAAGTAAAAGTTTCTTACCAGATTGAATGCTTTCTTGCCGAATAAATTCAGTTCTGTTTAGGCATAGATATACTCCTCATGCTTCTCAAATGTATATTTTAAATGCTGTGGGTTGTAGACTACCTGATGAATCTGGTACTCATTAAAATTACCATAGAGCAAGAATTTTTTTTGCCATATTTAGAAGTTGATTTTACAAATTTCTATTCAAAGCAGTAAGAAATTGATTTCTGCTAGCAGCCATAAAATTTTCATATTGTTGTAATCTTCTAAATGTGGACTCCTTAAGGTGAGACCAAACTTACATAAAATTAGGAAGTGAACTTTATTACAAGGAGGATGTGTTACAAATCTGTAAGCTGTTTTGGAAACTGTCTTCTGTGTCTACCAAAAAAGTTCCAAACCAGTAAATCAAGCAATACTAAATATTAAGAGAAGTTTCCAGCTGTTTATTTGCCATGGATTAAGGCCTTCTGTATGCACTGGCATCATTATGAAAGAGTACATGCTGACAGATGTTTTGTATGGAAATTAGTTGTAGAAAAAAGCCTGTTTTCAGATCTACATAGAGTATTCAGCTTACAATTAGCCAATAGAGGTGGTAAATGTTTATATTCACTTGCATAAAAAGCACCATACTGTTTCCCCTATCAGAATATCCTGCAGAATATCCTCAACTCATGTTCTAATGTTGTGGCAGACATAATGGGGACCCCACAGTGCCAGCCTCTTAGGCCAGAAATTTGTCTTTGTGTTTTGTTTTGGCTGCTTTGCTCATAATTAATTACATCAGACAATTCAGCAATGCCAACCTTTCTTCTTGGGAAAAGGCAAATTTCCGCTAGTATAAAATGTATTTATTCTTTTTTTTTTCTATAAAGGAAACCTTATATCGCTGTGCAATGTATGAATCCTAATGTAGGTATATAGCAAGCTTTTTGAAGAAGAATTCCTACTCTTCTGTTGCTATGACACTTTGTTATGCAATTAGATCACAGGTAAATCACTGAAATACCAAACACATCTTCTGCAGGTTTCCTCATTCAAAGGCGTTAGGAGAATTGACCCAGTTATCTTTGTGCTAAATACATACAACAGTTCAGACAGATGGTTTTATATCCCTATATGCATTTGCCATCGCTGACTCACCACTGGATCAGATACTGAGAGCACTAAACTGATCAGGAGATTCTGTGCACAACAGATGTGAGCGTAATCTCCAGTAATTAACTAATACAGTAAACTGCCATAATTATTGGGATGCTTACTGAAGAAATTATTGAGTTTACTATCTGGCTAGAATAAGATTGAAAGAAGGAAGTGACAGCTCAGGAAAAGCCAGACCAGTGGGCTATCTTTGGGACAGAACAGCCCTACTACAGCCCTGCATGATACAGCTGATGACTTTAATTACTGGAGCTAGTCCAGCTGCCTTACTCTAACCACTGGAGCTGTAGATCCAGTTTAAGGGCAGAAGAGTGGTAGGACACGGTACTATTCGGCATTTGAGAGAATGCATTTGAGAGAGTTCAGAAAGAGTTCAACAGCTACCCTGTGAAGCCACCTCACCATTTTATTTCAGGACTTCGCTCCTCGCTGGTGTAAAAGGGTACTCGGCAGTTCTCAAATGTTGCTGTAAGTCTGCCACAGGATCAGGCCATTTTGTTCTCAGAGTCCCAGGCAAACACAAAAATTAAATCATACTGATATTACTTATTTTGCACAGAACTCTCCATCTGTTGCTTTTCTCAATAGTTCCATCAGTAAGTTGTTTTGCCTTATACTCTGTTATATTATTAACAGATGTTGGGGCAGAATAATGCGTACGTGTTCCTGATAGAAGTGTTGCTAAGTGCAAACCTCCATGTGCTGTCCTAGGACTGGCTGACTTTGGCGCTGCACCCAAGTACCTCGCTGCCACATGAAATCATGCAGGTGGGAAGGGACCTCCAGAGTTCACCTTGTCCAGCCTCCTGCTCAGAGCAGGTCACAGCAGACCCACAGGTTGCCTGGGGCCTCCTGCAGCTTGGTTCTTCCAGGAGTGGAAGATACTGCAGCCTCCCTGGGCAACCTGCTCTCTCCGGTGTTTGACCACCCTTACAGTAAAAAATAAATTACTGTATCAAATCAGAATTTCTCATGTTCTAACTCATCTTCGTTTTCTCTTGTCCTTACACTGTGCACCTCTGAGAAGAGTCTGGCACCATCTTCTCTGCACTCTCTCCTGAGTAGCTGTGTACAACAGGGGGGTTCCCCCTGAAGCCACCTCTCCTTAGGGCTGAACAAGCACAGTTGTCTCGGCTTCTTCACCTTCATCATGAGTTCCAACTACACAACATCTTGGCAGCCCTCCACTGGACTTGCTTCAGTATGTCAGTGTCTTTCTTGCAACAGGGAGCCCAAAACTGGAGAGAGTAAATGAACTGAGGAACTAATGACTTCCCTTCGGCAGCTGGCTGTCCTTTTACTAGTAGAGCCTGGAGTGCGGTCGGCCTTTTTTTGCTGCAAGGGCATGTTGCTGCCTCACGTTCAGCTCAGTGTCCGCCAGGTCCCCCAGGTTTCGTTCAGCAATAGTGCTTTCTGGGCAGTGAATCCCCAGCCTGCGTTGCATCAGGGCCTTGAGTGAACTCCCCCTTCCAGGATTTTAATTGGTTCAGGAGTGGAGTTGACCGAGTTCCAAGTCAGCCTTTTTGCTGATCTGAAGTGTTTGTTGGGAAAAAAGCTAGAGGCAGCATCAGCAAGGGTCTGCCTGCCTCTCCGTCCCTTGGGAGCTGCTTTCAAGCTGAGACTCTTGCGCTTGGCCTCTACTTGAGGCACACTGCAGCTGTGCTGCAGCTGTGTCATTGTCCGGTCTCATACCTCCCTCCCCGATCCTGGCCCTGACCCTGACCTGCTGACTTGATTTCCTGGCTTGACCTTGAACCTGCCTCATCACGACAGACTTGCTGGGTTGTCACTGGATTGAGGCTGACACTGGTCACCGTTTCCAGGCATATGCACAAGAAGCCCTTCTTGTTGCCCTTCACATCCACTGCAAATTTCAACTCAGCTGTGCTTTGGATTTTGCAGTTCCTTCTCTGCACGCTCAAGCAGTGTCTCTGTACTCCTCCTGGGCAGCCGTCACTGCTTCCTCCTTTGGCGTGCTTCCTTTCTGCGTCTGAGCTCGGTCAGGAGCGCCCTCTTCATCCATGCTGATATTCTGCTATGCTTGCTTTACTATCTGCATATTGCAATAGACTGCTCTTATGATCTAAGGATTGAAGATTGACCTGCTCTTCTGCGCCCCTTTTTCCTCTAGGTCTGTCTTCCATGGGAATTTGTCAAGTCTCATGGTCCTTGCATCCAAGGCTGCCCTTGACCTTCACCTTCTCAGCCAGTTCTTCCCTGTTTGAGAGCAATAGGTCCAGCAGAGCATCTCCCCTAATCAGTTAATTAATCACCTACTTCAAGAAAATATCTTCAATACACACCAGAAACCTCCTGGATTGGTTGTGCATGGCCGTGTTACCATTCTAGCAGCTATCAGGGTGTTCGAGGTTCTCTAGGAATGCCAGGGCCTGTGATAAAGAGGCTCACGAATACAGCAGAGCTAAACATTAATTCAACTTTGTGCATACAACATGTTTAGACTCCAAAGATCCCTGCAAACACATTATGCGAAACTGAAGAAAAACCTCATCATGGACGCTCTACAGCTAGAGCTATGGTGCAACTGCAGTCGACAGGACAACGTAGATTGGCAGGATGAGACTGAGCCTCCAAGATAAGAGCTGAAGATGTCAAGTAAGAGAGCATCATTCCAAGTCCTGAATTTGGTGTTGACCCTGAAGAAGTAGGGATCACTACATCCTTATCACTACCACTTCATGAAGGAGTTAATCTCTGAATGTTTCTGTCCAAATACTGGCATTAGCAACACCTGAGATCCAGTGGACTATGCTGAAATATAATCGTCTTGAAATCCTCATTTCCAAGGATCAACTTCGTTATTTCTGTTGCAATCTCCTGAAAAACAAAGCAAAAAATATTGTTCAAGGACCTTTTACACATTAGCATGCAATTGCACTATATCAAATAGTCCAACGGCATGTTCTGTCTATTATACCCGAAGTTTCTTTGATGCCAGCTGTTAAACATGGTATTTTCTTTCCAGGCTTCTATGGCAAAGCATTACTGATGTGCATTTCAAAATGCGTTGTGAAAGCTGTTATCATTCAGTACTTCACAGTTTGCTCATCTCATCTGGTATTGATTATTAACATTCAATTTTTATATGTTAATCAGGGCTGGGCCTGTTCCACAGAGTACAACCCCGTCAATCTGAAATTTGCCAAGAGAAAATATTTTCAAGAGCTTAATAAATATTCCTGATACCTCCATTTACACTTAACATAACTATATCTATTACTGACACAATTGATTGTAATCATTTGTTCCACTTTTCCTACTAAATTACAAAATATTTTGCACAACATTTTTTTCCTCAAATAACGTATAGTTAGCTTGGCAAGTGGGAAGACACAGGGAATAGTTTTACAAAACAATATGTCATTTTTCTTTTTCACAGAACATATGTCAGCCACTAGCAGGCTCAGGAGATCTAATCCATATGAGAGTTCCTCAAATGTGTTACAAAATACAGGCAGAATCTTGCAAAATAAATTTCTTTCTTCAATTTATAAGCTTGGGATGACAATTGGGTCTAATCCATCATTTAATACAGTTAATTAAAAAAAAAAGAAGAAATAATTCCTTTAGCTGTTTTCCACAATAAAACCATAGGGTATATGCAGGCACTAGTTAAGTGAATAAAACCTGTTTTGAACTGTAGGGCCTCCTTAACAATCTCCTAGTTTAGCCTGGAGACTGGCATACTGCAACTCTGATGCGATGCAACTTATTTTCAGTTTTGTAATCCACAGAGTGTATTAAAATTATGTACAGTACAAAGTGTGCTATCAGTCTACTCACGTCATAAAAGTTGTTTTTATAACAGACACAGTAAGTGGTGCTTGAAATATTCTAACTGTAGTGCCCATGAACTTATCCAAATGCCTGTGATTCCCTCTGCTGTTTTTGCAAGACCGCCGCTGTTAAATATTATCAGTGAAAAATTTAGATTTCTCATCACGTGATCATCACTTTGTAACAGCAGTAACCCAGAGAAATAATTTGATAGAGTAATAACATATTAGGCTTTATTGTAAGATTATTTCTGGCCTGCTGAGGAAGTCATGCAGTATTTTCAACAAATCTGGGCATTATCCGCAGAGTGTGTCTTTTTTGATCACACAGTTATACAGCAGAGGAGCACAGTTATCCACTGCCAGTAAATGTAAAGATATTTATCTAACCTATTTTCTTTCGGACCCATCCAGAAACAAAGACAACAACCTCTCTGTGCTTCTCAAACCAAATATTTCCAGACTTTCACTCCCTGCAACAGAAGAATCAGTGCAAACTACCATCAATGCATGTAACAAATCAGCATCCCTCCAGTCCATCTGCTGTGTTCTGCTACACATGAGATGTGCATAACTCGAAATAACCACTAAAGTGTGGCAGTGCAGGGTTCTGCCGCTATAGCTTCTCTTTTGCTGAACTCATCCTGCAGTTAACATAACCACCCATACTAAAACCAAGCGAATTAACTAGGGACAAGCTAGGGCATTCAGGCAATTCCCTCCCCTATTTCCTAGTGACTGTGTTCACAGTTAAGCATCTAAAAGAAAGCACTTGCAGAACCAGGCCATGGAAGTATCTGCCAAGAGACAATCTTTTTCTTGATACCATAAAACCAAAATCTACAGTCTCCTCACAGCTTTGGAAGAAGCTATATTTAAAACATGTGTCCTGCAGCTGTACTGCAAAGCAAATAGATTCCTAAACAACTGGGACAAGCACTGGTTGACCTGCGACCTACAAGGGAATTTTCTCTGTGCTGTTTTGCTTCCTTTGCTGTCGTCTTTGCCTAAAATAGGGGATTTACCTCTGCAGAAACATCATGGAGCAAACACGTGCTTGGGGACAATGACAAAGGGTCCTAAAGGATGAGTACTGGTGGTGGAAAATTTCTCAAATCTCTCTGACAAAAAAGTTGCACTTTCTTTTTACCGTATGAAACAGTATGCTTTTATATGACAAGAAGCAACAGTAGTATATACACACAAGTAGAAAAATATCTTCAATGCATTATAATTCATTTACTTTTAAAAATGGTTTTCTCTGTCCTTAGTGGTTCTTAATATTTTACTGCCTATTCATTTGTGTCTATGAAATACTTGCAAGTTTTAAATGTTCTTTCTGTCTGTAATGTAGACAAAATTACCCTGAGAATGTTAATTAGCATTTTGTGTTTCAAAGAACATTTTCTTGATGTTCTCTGCAATCATTTTTTGGGTAAAAAATTTATATTACTAAGCCTTTTTTTGCAATCTTCATGTTCAAAGAAGGAATTTTGATCTGACTACATCCAATTCAACCTTGTCCATTCTACTATTTTCCCAAATATTGTCAAAATCATTTTCCTTGGCATGCTTTTTTCTTCCACATTCCTATGTTGTCAAATTCTTTCTTTTTGCAGGTAGTTCCTTGTCTTCAATTTCCAGCACGCTGTGCAGTTCTGCTGCCACTTATTTATCAGCTCCATCTTCTGTGCTCCTGCCATCAACTCTCTCCATGTTGGACTGAGGCACAGATATCAGATAAAGCCTTGAGCACTGGGATAAAGTTGTATTTTCCCATTAAAAAAAAAATCTTTCATTCAATCTTTCAAAATCTTTCATTCCCTAGCTTGTATATAAACTCAAATTTGAGAATAATTGATCTTGAAATGTCTGGCTGAATATACAGCCCGCTGAAACGAGCGGGAGAGCTCCCTCCATCCACTCCCATAGTTTGTGTGAATCCATGTGGATCCAGCGGGAGATTGATTCAGTGTGTCAGGGGTAGGGGACTGAAGGAGACCTGTACATCCACCCAAACAGAAACACAGGGTCCTCTGCTGTGTATGAGGGCATTTTCCGGGAAGAGAGAGGAGTGTGACGATGCTAAACCAAACAAGAGAGGAGAACACAAAGGTCTCTTTGTCAAGTTTCCAAGACACAGTCGCCTTCATCCTTTCTTGGTGTGCAGAATGCTTCCCCTGGCCTCCTAATGAAGCTGCCAAACACCCGCCCTCTTAATATTTCATGCATCATTTCACTGCATAGACCTTTCTGTCCTCAGCATTTGTCCTGTATCAGTTTTTATCCACTGTTTCCTTACAGTCCTGGGGAGTGAGTAACTTCACTCAGGAGGCTGCTGTTACAGAAAGCAGTGCTGCCTTCCCCAGTGAATCCAGGAGGGTTTTACGCTGGGATTTTAGACTGTAAGAATGAATCTGTGATCTTTTTCATGGGTGCAACTGTCTGATCAGATTCTGTCAGCAGGGAATCACAACCCCAGTTCATGTTGGGGATCATTGCTGGTTTGTTTTCCAAGTGTCAGTATTAAAAAAACCACAAAACTAGGAAGTCAACTGATAAGTTTGGCAACCCCCAAATCAGCTGTTTGTAGCAGATTTATGTAGAGTAATCCAAACCAAAAAAGTTATACACAGTTACACCGTTTCCACCTATTGCATCTTCAGGCACAGAAGAGTGCTCCTTTGTGTGGCAGCAGGAAGCTCATTTTGGGCTCATTTAGATGTACTGTTACCAAACGAGTCACTGCAGTCTTCATCTCTCTCCCAACAGGAGTTTAATTATTTTTTTTCATAGTTTTCACTTTGCATACATGAACATTTTTAACATCCATTTGTAAAGTTCAATGTTATGTTGATAATGTTTCCATTTTTCAGAACAGCCTCATGTGTTTTTTTTAAATCCACTTAAATCCAAAGTAACAGACTGTGCTTATAGCAGGCAATAGACATGTTGAAAGAGACAGATTATGGCCCAGATTATTAACGTCAGTCCATCTTCACAAAAGTCAGGTAACTTATGCCAGCTGATGCTTTGGCTTTGCATTTTAAGCTTCCAATAAGGAATTATGAAAACAATACTGAGAGACATTTAGAGAGTTATAAAAAAAGCTTTGGAGTTATTATTTTAAGATTTCGTTTCTGCATTTTTGTATAAAACCCAACTGTTTACTAATCGGGTCAAGGCATGTGTCTATTCAGGAGCCATCACAGTATTGTTGAAGAATTTGGCAAAATTCTCAGATCTACTCTCATTTATAGTGCTTATTGCCAGAATGCTCTGTCATTTTCCAAGAAATGTGTATTTCTTGGACTCGTTGTCCCAGCTGGTTTATTGATTTCATGGTTCTCCTTTCCAAATTGCCGTTCCAGCTCATTGATGATTCTATCCAGTGCTGGTTACACAAAATGTTGTTGAAAGTCATCTTTACTTTGAAAAGCCATGTGTTGACCAGTATTTTTAGTTGACAGATATACTTAGCCAGGATGACAATCTCCAAATTTTCTACTTCTGTGTTTTTTCCGCAGAAGGCAATGAGCTGTTTGCTGCAATAAACTTTTCTGGTTTGCCCGTACTTATGGCCACAATCCATGCTCTAAATCACTGTCTACATTATTTTAACATAAATCCCCTTTCAAATACCCTTCTAATTCAATGGCATGCCGTAAATCAAATACACACTATTATAACTGCCTTGAGACTCTACTGGAGCTCTTCAAATATACTCTTTAAAAGCATTGACTTTATGGCAAGCTTCAGGGTAAATTTACAGCATGATACACAAAGACTTAGTCACAGGATAAAATTCTGCATGCAGAGAAGCTTAATAGCTTGGTCTTCTCAAACAGACAGGTGGTTCATTTTAGAAATATATATAGTCCCACTGAAGTTAATGGAATTATGTGCATGCTTAAGGTTAAGTATATGCATGAGTATTTTCAGGAATATTTCCAGTACTTCCATTTATGAAATAGCTACACGTTTAAAATCTTACGTTTAGCAACTGGCTTGATTTTTTCTCTTCCAAAGCACTTCATGTGCTTTTGGGGTGGCTGGAAGATTCTCGTGGTTGGCAAAACTTGCTAAAAAGAATCTACTAGCTTCGATTGGCTCCAATTAATCACACTTATTAAAATTGTGTCTAAGAAGCGGATCTGGGTGATAACAGTCAGACATGAACTGTCCACAGGGGCAAGTTTAAGGCCATCTCAGTTTGCTCATACAGTTTAGAAGGAGGAGGTACGTTACAGGTTTGCAGAACTTTGTTAAGATAAACGGAACATAGGCAAAGACTACACAACTGCCTTTCTTCCCCCACCCCCACCCCAAGAAAAAAAAAAAAAAAAGCAACAAAATAGAAACTTCAACATGATCTCCATCCCTTGCTCTTGCTCCCCACTGACAGAGAAGGCTACTTTTGCCAGGCAGCCTCAGAGCGCTTCTTTCTCCACTTCGTATGTATGCCTGAGGCTTTAAACCCTTTCTACCCAACTGATTAGAAAGGATATCAAGTTGACAGCCAGGATGATGAAGACCAGGAACAGCATAAATAACAGTCCTCATGGCTTGGTGTAAACTAATATATCATATATTTTCCAAGTGATTTCTACCACTGCACAGCAGCTTCCCTTTCAGCTTGCAGCTGGTCTCTGGGTACCCAAACACATGAACGAACCAGCCCTGAACAACCGTAAGGAGGAACAAAGAGTCTGCACTTCAAACCCCAACTTTCTGATCATCTCATCAGGAATAATAGGCTTTGTAAGAGACAGGACATATTGAAATGCTACAAAAGTTCAACTGGCTAATATTTGTACAGCAGTTTTTCTGTACAATAATCCAAGAGAAAATGTCTCAATGTACTTGCCTTCCAAAGCGGTCCCAAAGGAGGAGTGCAGATTGCAATTTCACATCTAGATTGTCTGATTTATGAAGCTCCTCATCTGCTGAATTCAGCAGCCTACAGAAACTAATCCCAACATGCTACCTTTATGAGAAAGCTAAATATTATTCTCTGTTTCCCGGGCAGAGAACTAAAAATTGGAAGATTGAACGACCCACTGCACAGCATTGAGCAAGATATTGGCAACTGCAGACCATGTCAATGCCATTTCTGCCCTGGTATTTCAGATCAGTGTCAAACACTATCATGAATGATTGCTTATTTTGTCTGAAAAACAGCTTCTTCCAACTCAACAAAACTTAGGGAACAGACCATCCTTGTGCAGCCTCTTAGCTGTTTAATGGGCTTTTGCACAAGGTCAGTGTTACAAAATAGTTAACCATTGCAGCTAGATTTATTCATTTTAAGGCCACCTCAGATCACACAGCAAGATTAGCAGTGCTAGCTGAAGGCCTGATCTAACTACTTCACTCACATAATTAACTTCTTGCACGTGCGTAAGCCCTTTGCACTCAGAGAGACGATGCATTTGACTTACCCACGTGAGTGTATAGAGTCCTGGAATCACGGCAATGAGGCTTAACTGCTCAACAGATATTAAACATCCAAGTTTAATATATAAAAGATTCTGAGTAGCTTAAAATGGACGCCTACCTGTACTATCATTTATATAATACAAGAAACTTGAACAGAAAAATTAAGAGATAAATTTGCTAATGTGTGACTGAACACAGATATTATACAGGTACTCAAAACCTAGGGGACACGTCACCCTAATCCCAAGCCAGGTACCCACAGCTGGTGTTTAAGAAAGAAAAAGCATTTCAGAAAGAAAAATGTTACAGGGAGGTAGAATTATTTGTCAATGATGTAATAAGCTGTAATGAAACGAGCAAGGGCAGCAGAGTTAAAAATAAAAAGGGTTGTTTAAAAATATATGGAAGAAGCACGAGAAGAGACGGTCTAGAGAGGCCACCCAATTGAAGCCCACTCTCTGAAGCTGAATACTAAGGAATTCTATAATAAGCAATTTTAATTTTGCTTATATGAACCAGTGTTTTCTACTAGTGATTTGTCAAATTTATTCCTGAACATGACAGCTGACAGATTTCTTTATGAAATAATTATTGAACCAACAAACAAGGCTATTTTAGAATTTATTTTAGAAATTATGTTATAGAAGAGTTGCACATGCAAAATAAATTTGAATTGAGTAATCAAATGTTGATTGCAGTATAGTTAAATGGAAAAAGAAACAAATGATGGTCTGACACTATGATTATTTTTTTTTTTTCAAAAGGGCAAACTTTAAGGAAGGGAAACTGAGTGAAGTAAACTTTCCTGAAGAAGTCAAGAATATGAAAACTAAAGAGCCTTGGAATTTCCTTAAATGAAATGTGCTAAAATTATCTGGAACTGGTAAATGGGGAAAATTGTAGGGAAAGGACTTTAGAAGTAGCCACATGATAACCATTTCCAAAAGCATATTATAGAAGCGGGTTAAAAGTCACACCAGGTGAGATGTCTCTAGCAGAAAGCAGCAAGTGGATCAATCCAGTTTAGGAAAATAAACTCTGCAAGGGCAGTTGATCACCGTTTCCCCATTGTCCTGGAAGTTGCTGGTCCCAAAAGTTATTAACCAAAGTTACAATACCAACAATGCAAACAACTGGGTTAAAGAAAATAAAAACCTCTTCATGGAGGTTTAAAGAGGAAATAAGGTTTCTTCCCAGAAAAGTTTTGAAACAGCCTACTAATAGGGGCAGAGTGAGCAAAAACCTCACTAGTTTTACAGTAAATTATGGAAGGATGATGACAGTGTAGTTGCTTGAGTTAGGGAAGCAAACAGTGACTGAAAAGGTCATTCCAGACCTATAGCCCATGCTCCTATCTTTAGCCTATTGCTCTGCCCTGTTCTAAATACCCTAATAAGTAAATGCAATTTCTTGCGCTTTACCAAATTGTACAATACATCTTCAGGGAAAACAATAACCAAGCTCTGTGCATGTTTTTCCCAGAGCCAGGGACTGGAGCCATGGCATTTGGATGAAAAAATCTTTATTCTTGCCCAGTTTTCTTCTATGGAGCCAAAGTGTCTGATTCTGCTGGCATCCAGTTTCAGTTCTGATTTCAGTCCAGTGAACCTGGTAACTCTGGCCTGTGATCTTTTACGCCACAGAATTTCTCACCGTCTTTGTAGCCAAGTTTATCATCATCACTTCTCACAATAAAGTAATGCTGCTGACTGTTTCAGATTGTTCCTCGCTGTACTTTCTGGCCTTTCTATCCTGAAGTTCACAGAACTGACATGTAAACTGTTTTTCTCCTTTACTCCTTTCTTTCCCTGATTGTACAAAATTACTCTAAAAAATCACGTCATCTGTTTCAGTCATCTTTGCTTTTGGCAAGTAATGTTTCAATATCCATTTCCTGATCCTATTCCTAAACAATCATAAATAGAAAAATGTGAATATAAATATGCCAGTATGAAGTCAATGCCAAGTAATTATGTCCCCAACATCCTATATAATACCAATATAATCAACATTTCAAATCCTGCAAAAGGTATTTGCATTTGCATCATCACTGTGGGCTCCATGAAGCTGAGACTAGAGTGCCTTCAGTTCTGCAAAGTGCTAGCCGATCCTGCTGAGAGAGCACAGCCTTAGATTTTGAGCTCAAAAATCTACAAACCACCACCACATTTTCTAGATGGCACCAAACCGCAGCATAGAAGAACAAACCTCATGTGGATAAGCATGTCTATGGTCTAACAGGAGAACAAGGGGCAGACTCTCTTCTGACCTTGGGAAAAGTGCTGGTTTGCAAGAGCACTGGGGTTTATAATGACTAAGGCAGAGATGCAGATCGTTTCACAACTACAAGCTCTTAATCTTTCTCTGTAAGTCTTGCTCTACTTTCTCTTCAGATTTCCCTTGGCTAAATGACCACTTCCTTTTGTTGTTGGCCAGAGAAAGTAGATTCCAGCATTTTCTTTCTCATCGTTTAGCAGGAAAAAAGGCGCTTACCTAGCATATGCTAGTTGGCATTTCTCCAGGCTATCAGCAAACAGAAGTTAGAAGTTTGTACCAGCAAATTGCTGTTAATTCATATGGATTCGAGGTATCAACAGCCTGATGGCTTAGTGGACACCTCTGTTTTTACAGTGAAAGATACGCATCACATTCAGCAGATTTTTTTCCACTGATTTTAAAGAGACGCAGATTTCATCTTTCATTCTTAAAGCTTTTTAATTACACCAATGCATAGATCACAGTCCAGCACCCTTATCACTGCTTCAGTAAGGAGTTCAATCTTGTTTTGGAAAAAGGATGATTTTGATGAGTCTCGGCATATTCTCCAAATAATCTTTTCCATTTAGGATAGAGGAAACTGAAACAAAGCTTTCAAAATCCTTTGTGTTTGACAGTCTGGATCTGAAGTCAGGAGAAAGCTCAACACATCGTGACTCAATTTGCTCACCGTCCATACCATACATTGTGTTTTGCTGAAGACCACAGGCAGGCAATAGGGAGGAAAGTTACTCGTTCACCTTGTACTTGCACTGGCATCCTGGTCAGGCAACACCCTCCTGAGGGACAGGGAAATTACGCCTTTCCTAGCAGTAAATGAACATGCTCATCTGGAAGAAGCTTTAAAAAGTTTCCTTAGTTTTCTGCCAATTCAGTGGTCTGAACCAGCCCCACAGATGGTGAGGCAACTTCCAGAGCTGGCAGAGGAGGAGCAGGATCCCCTCTGGCCAGGGGTCACTCCAGCAACTCCACCTCCAAGGAGAAGGAGAGTTGTCCAGAGGAGCTAGAAGGAACATACCTCAGAACAGCAAGCTGAGAGTAAAGGGACAGTAGACGGAGATTTTTTTATAAAACATTTAAATTATTATTTGTCTGATGCAGCGGTTGAACTGCTGTTTAAAGAGCACCACATTTTGTGTTCTACTAAAACGATCTGTTTCGCGGTTGTGTCCATGTGGTGTGCTTCCTTTGAGGATGAGCTACAGCCAGTCTCATCTCAGTGCTCAGGCGTTTGCTTTCACCACACAGACGCTGAATTACAGTTTCCTAAGCAGGGTGTGCGAGCACAGGGAAGCATCTGTCCACAAGCAAGCAGGCATGCACTAAGGAGAGGGAGCAGATACTGGCACAAACATCCCCTTTCAGAGCTACGCTGGGTCACTTCAGTCACCCCTAGTCCAGGCATGGCTTTCTGGAAACATCAGCCCCTCGGTCGATGAAAAGGGCCATTTGTTCCCAATACCACAGTGCTGCAGCACAGCACTAGAGCTTGGGCAAGGCACCAAGCAGATGCTCTGGATCGCTGCTTGGTGGCCTGGGTGCTGGGCATTGCTCACTGCAGCTGCTGCTACACTGTTCTGTACATATTCAATACACTTAAAATCTGTGCCTGCATCTCCCCAGCTGCCCAGCACGTTAACTCTGAAACAGGTTGAGAACTGAAATGAACAGAGCAGTAGTTCAATTGGAAAGGAATGCAACTCCATTTCTTCCATCACAGAAACCAGCTCCAAATGTGAGTTTTCCCCGCTCACTGGAGCCGCTTCTCTTCAGAGTAAGCCAGAGGCAACCCTCATGGCCAGGGCCACCACCACCACTGAGGCTTCAAGCTCCCAGCACTTTTACAAGCAACACAGCTCTAGCAGTTGCTCCCAAACATCTAGCTTTTGGGGAGAAAAGCTTCTCATCCCCTCACTAACATCACCATTAGATGATGCTGTCTTACAGCCCAGCACTAGGATCTTGTTTCTGGCCTTGGAGGCACATTCACTTGCTTCAGCATCAATTTACATACACTAAAACCAAACGTGCACTCATGCAACAAGCCACCCACGGCTTTGCTGTTCTGCATATGCACAATTACTTGCACTGCGTCTCCAAATTAGTTGCCTGAGTCTAGATTAATTCACAAGGAAGAGTGCTCATCACAGCTACCAGGGTGGATACCATGGACCTATGCCAGGTTCAGTTCAATCCATGCTTTCCAAATGAAGGAGGAGAAGTTTAGCGGATAATATAGCAAAGCAGAAGACAACTCTATTTCCTGAGAGGTTTTGAAGTTTCTCCATTTATTTTTGTTCCACAGCAGAACTGTCGCAGTCATTTTCCTACATCCCAGATGACTGACCAAACCGCTCAGGATCACAGAGCTACCCCGAGGGCAGTTTCTGGATTGTCACCGGGTACCAGAAAACTGTCATGTCAGGCTGTGCGTGACTTCGGATCTTTGGGTCTTGGATGTGAGTGTTAGGACTAAGCTCCCACTTCTGTCTTATTGAGGCTATTGATAAAGGGGGTTCAATACCACTTAACTTGCATTATAAACAAAACTGGTGCTATAAAGTGATTTTAATTTGACAGTAAGATAAGCAGAGATTTTTCCAAAATACTGTCACAAAATTGCTGATTCTAATAGGGATTTCTATATAAATTCTTAATTCAGACAAGTTTTGATAAGTTCTCATTCAATTTTCTTCTCAGGGCCTGAGCATACCAACAGGGTGTGCAACTATTTTTGCCCCCACCACTGAGGACTCATCTGCCCCTGCTCAGAGCTGCCTGTGGTGTAGTGTAGCTGTTCAATCTGGGATCAGACTTGCATGGAAAAATCATTGTAAGAAACCCCACTCCTTTACTTGAGGAGTCGTGGTTTACTTAGAGTAAAAGTTTTGTGCTAAAAATCTCTGTCATGAAAGTAACTAAAAAAAATGAAGTTCAGTTTCCAAAATTCTAGTCGTCTGTCAAATATTAAAATTGTGTTTGAAGAGCCCCTGCAACTACTACTTTTTAATGGTACAATATTTAATAAAAACGCTTCAAGGTTGTTGCTATGGAGTACCTAGATCACCTGAAGCTATAGGAATAAGCATCCTGTAATGTATAATGAATGCTGAGGCTCTACTAACTTTTGCCCAGGGCTTGTTTTGCCTTAAAATGTTGGGGTTTGTTTTGGGGTTGCTTGTTTCAGTAACATTTGTTGTAGTTTTAAAGGGCTTACCAATAGTCCAGGGAGAAATCTAGTGCCGGTGTTTTACATTTTATATAGTAAGTACTAAACTTTTTTGCATAGCTGATCTTCAACTTGTCCAAGATCAGTTTTAGGAGGAAAAAAATCACTGTTGTTTATAACTTTGGAGTTAGGACCACAGGATAATGGGAAGATAGACTGATCTGCCCTTCCCCAGGGACACAGAAGAAATGAGAATGTTCCCTGTCCACTCCTAGCTCAGATGAGATGCTAACAAGAAGCAGGGAACCCTCTACGCTGTCAAGTCTCTATTTCAAAGGAAGCAGGGCACTTACATTTTTATGAATAGTGCTGAGAGCCAAAGGTATTGGATAAACATACATCATTTCCGTGCAGTTTTATGAATCATTCTGTAGCATGTATTAATCCCAGATGGCATGGGAACATCACCTTTTAAGTGAATACTGGTGTTTGAACCTTATTTACTGCTGACTAAAATAACCACAGCCCTACAATATCCACCTAGTAGGCGTAGCTCCCTGTTCTCATCTCTTGAGGGACAGCCTTCCTCCACCTGACAATTTAAAGTTAGTTTAGATGCTTCAAAAAGTTTAAGAGCTCATCAGTTCCAAGCCTGCTGTACAGATTTTGTCAAGCTTTTAGATATTTGACAATACTACGTTATTTTCATTGTGCAGATGGAGAATAAAAACACAGACAGCCATGCAGCGTTTGGTTTTTCAAGGCGCTTGGCTGCCTAGACATACAGGTAATCGTTCAGCACTTCTAGAAAGCACAGAAACAGAGGTGTGGGTACTTCTCAAAGCACTCATTTCCTTGATCGTCATCTTTGTGGGAAGATCACCTAGGCCAAGTTGGGGTTTTTTTTTACAACAGCAAAAGTTACCCTACCTTTGATCATTCCTGAGATGAGGCTCCAGTTTAACTCCAGCTGCAGCTCTTGAATTCCACTAGTCAAAATATTCCAAATCTTGAAACATTCAATAATTTCAAGCAATTACTACAGTCCTTAAATTTCGCTGTTTAGTGAAGAAAGTGAACATCTCCAGAGGCCCACAAAAAATTAAGTGGAGCTTAGCTTCTTCGTTCCCTTTTTCCAACAGTGGCAATATTTCTGTGTGCAGTTTAGCAGGGATTCGAGAAAGGGATACATCCAACCACAGCACTATTACACCTCAGTCTAAGCAAACCCAAACCACTTAATTCTGGATGGCCCTGGATGGCTCTATGAAATCCCAAAGATTAATGACAAAATGGCTTGTGAGAGCCAATGGGATGAGTACTAAGACACGCTGTAAATAAGGAGTAACTCCCAAAATATGGGATCCTGTTCACTAGTACTTTTTTTTGACATACAGGATCTATCAACCAACACATCTTTAAAAGAAATTTTAAATTCAGCAGATAAAAGAGGTTCATCCCATGAATGAATCCCATTGACGATTTCTCCACATCGTATGCAATGACAAAGTTTAAGTTAGCATTTTTAGAGCATCATTTCTAAATTATCACCCCCTAGATTTTGTGAGCTGTTTGCTGAATGCTAGGAAGAGTGTGTTATACTGAGGAACCTGAGAGCTCTTTACAAAAACTGATCAGTCTTCGCAAAGCTCCAATTCCTGGCATGCAGATAACTTTCAGAAACAAAGATGTTATTTTTTAGTTACTTTCCGAAGGCCACGCAATTCAGCGCTAGTCTAGGTTAGATTAGTGGCATGGTTTAGTTACCTGTTCAAGCACAAGACCTCACTGCTGAAATAAAAGGCAAAAAGGGCGCAAGAAACCTATCTGAAATCTCCATGTTCTTGTCCACATCTGAGAAAAGTATACTAAAATTGTTGGATCAGAATAACATACATTTTTACTGATATAATGCAAAAAACTTACCGTTTTCCATTAGCTAGCAATGTATTCTAGTAAATACATTTTTCATTCCTGTACAAATCAGGCAAATTATTCCATTATGAAATAAGAAAATATATTTCTTGACATGTCTTTTGCCATTTAAAATGATCCTATTCTTATGGGATTCAAGCAACTGTCCCTTAAAGCATGCCAGGGGCATGTGAATGATAATGCAAACAGAAGCGAGGTTTGAAAGGACTCACATACAAAAATTCTCTTGAATTTTTAAACTTTTAAAAGCATGAGCTTGTAACTGCAAACATAACTATTTGGTATTAAATCATCTGAAATGAAGAAAAAGCATCAAAACCATCTCCCCAATTGAGTTATTCTTCACTTTTTAGAAAAACTATTTAAATTATATAGTAATAAATCTTTAAATCACATTTTTCTCATACTGAGTGAGATCCACATATGTATTCAGGGGTCATATACAGGATCCGCAGTCCCCAAACTCTGACCCTACTCCAGGTCCCATCTTGCCTTCTATAGAAAGCTCTTCCAGATTTGTAAAACAAATCACAGTCTATTATCATTTTCAAAGACTTTCACTCACCCACAAGTGACTGGAGGGGGAAAAAAAAAAATCAAGCCAGACAAAGAGCAAGAAGAGTCCATAGCGTAGTGTAAAAAGTAACAATACTGCAGCAAGCAAGGTAGGAAGAAATATTTACAGACAGGCTGCACTTCATCAATTGAAAACATTTAATATATACGAATGCTTTCCAGCTGCCTAAAACCCAGTAATTGCTGCTAACTGGTTGCATGCATAATCCTTACAAGGAGCATTATAAGCTATTTCTTTGGCACAGAATTATTTAACATTCTTACAGTTCATATCCCATTTACAACCTCATTTCTGGTCACTGTATGTACTACAAAAGATTTTCCCTTTCCTACGAGTTGCAGGAAAAGGAGGCTGGAGCTGCTGTGCATGAGCTCTGGATACATTTCAGTTTGGGATATGTCTTTGACAGTAAAAGACATGATGAGAGCACAGACAACCCACAGTACTCCAATGAATTAACATCAGATGACTTTTCACAGTGGCTGTGACAAGCAATAATTTGAATCCAAACCATGTAGAAGGCCTAATTCTGTTCAGGCATAAATTGGAGCAACTCCACTGAAGCAAATCCAATTTACCGCAGAGGTAGCGCAAGATGCGCACACTGCAGTTCTGGGCATTGCTGGTCCCAGCAAAGGACCCCATGAAGGTATGGAAATGCACATAGACACACAGGCTCTGTTTTCTGTAGAAAACCTGGAGCCACATGAAAAAATTCACCAACACCTTTATCACAGGAACGGTACTACCCACGGTGACAAATACCAATCCCAACCGACTCCTCCACAGCAGCAACTTCTCTCTGCAAGGACTGCCAAGTTACAGCTCTAACCAAAAATTGCCCTGACACCTCTCAGAGCTCCTGTTTTAGGATCACTTCTCCAGCGTGGCAAAAAAGCTGCTCCTCGAGATCCTCTGTAGTGCTGCTGCAGACGGACGTCCCCCTGCAGCGCACGGCACCCATGCCAGCCCTGTGTCGCCACACCCCACTGCTCCGTTTCCCACCTCTTCTCCAGCCTTCCCCTTCCTAAGCCACTGCACAGCCAGGACTGAGGGCAGGTTTGTCTCCTTTTGCTCCACTTTTACAGCCTCATGGCACTCCGAGGAGTCTGGGTGTATTATCACTTCCATAAGCACAAGAGGGAGAAAGTTCTGTGCTTGCAGTCCAACAGCCTGACCAGCCAAGGTGGGGGGAGTTTGCGTAGGGACCATAGTCCCCAACAGTGGATTTCTTCTGTCCTGAATGTCTCCGCCATCCTTGCTCATTCCCTCTGGACATGAGAAGCTGAAGACACGTGCGTTAACTTCCCAAATGCAATGGGATACATTTACATTTTGGCAAGAACTTGAAGGCGGTTGTATTGTCACCTACATCTGCTATGACCACAAAAAAGTAATCGCGTATAATTTGCATATGCAAGTTATTCCCAGATTTCATTAATCTGTTCCCAGAAATGCTGCCAAGGAAGTGGGAGGTCCATTTAAGGATAGATTCAAGAGGATAAATTAATTGTTATTTAATAGAGGAATTCTTCCATGTTTATTTAACGGTCTTCCCCTAGCCACTGGTGCACCATTATCAGATTAAATAACATCTAATCAGGCTATCAGATTATTGTATTTTTGTATGAACCAACAAATGCTTAATGGGTTTTATTTTAGAAGCAAAAAGATTCATATTACAGGAGATTAATGCTATGAAAAAATATCTATATTAATATCTCTCAGCAATAAGAGATATGAATTAATGGATAGATGACCCAGTTACAAAAACGTGATGGTTTTAAAAAATTCAATATGATGTATTTTTAAACCTCACACTGGTAAGTCTTTGAATATACTTCAACAAAGAAGCCTTCTGTTATGCAAAAATGTTGTACATCCTGGCACAGAAACATGAATTTGATTTTAATTGAAAGGAATCTTGACACCCTCTCACCTAGGAAGCAGGCTTATATTTAATAATGAAGCTAGCATTCAAAGTCTTGATGGGCAATATCCTCTGCCGCCTGCCTGAGTTTTAATCCAGCAGTAAGCAAAGGCACTCTGGTTATGGCCAAAAAGGTAAACTGCTTTTGACCATTACAGCCAATATTCCTTCAGACTTTCGGCCACGCTGCTGAGCAGCTGGTGCTGTCACCACAAGGAAGAGCTTAAGAGGAGTAAAGGGGGTCAGCATCCACCACTGCCTCAGCAGAGCACTCTGATCACTTCAGTGACAGCATTTCACAAAGAAAAGTCTTGGGGAAAAGAACATCATCTGCCTCCACGTCCTCACCCAATCTACAACTCTATATGCAGCGTCTCTAGTTTCTGTATTGCATATCTAAGCAGTTCTGTACTCTTTTTAAGAATTGAATTGAGCACAAATTTAGTCTTTAGCTCATTCTGAGAATAAAAATGCCCAAATTACATGTCCTCTAATGAACAGTGTTTTCTTCTCTTACTCCACAAGTTCTTCTGCCTGCTCACCCAATTATTCCTCCCTTCTCTACCCAGCTCCCACCACTCAGCTTCAAAGCAGCCAGTCATCGCTTATTTTCGTCATTCCATCACCAACGACTCCAGCACCATCCAGTAAAACTGTGTTGAATAATTCTTCAGAGCAACGTGTTTCAGATTAGAGGCACTTAGCTTGAGGTTGGACCTTGCAATATTATAGCAATAATGCCTCCAAAAATGAAGTTGGGGCCATGTCAGCTTCATAATTTTTAATGCTATGTCTCATTCCAGGAGGAAGAATTTTTGGGGAAGCTTGAAAGTAGACTGAAAAAAGAAAAATTGAAGGATTTTTTTAATAGATCCCTGTTCTTTGTCTTACCATACCATCAGAGTGAGTCAGTAGCTGAGAGGCTTGTAAATACTGTCCTACCACATCTCTTTGGTTATTACTCAGCCAAGCCTTTCTAAAATATTTAAGTAATCATTCTCTATCTCTATTAAAACAACAGATGGAATTCCCAACCTTCAATTTTATGTCGGGATTCTGCAGCAATTTATTAACAGCTTGAACTCTGTTCTCTTGAGGGTTTAACCTGACGGTTGAACCCAATTACATTACAGTCCTTTGTTCATCAAGGGACATATGTAATATGATATTAAATATGAAACAACTCATGCCTGAATAATGTAGTCTTTGTGATACAAATTAATGGAGTATGGAAGCCCAAATTTCAAGCACACAAACTGTTCTTAGTTCTGATCTTACATCACAAAAATTCAGGACTAATTCTACTGCTGTCAGCTGACTTACTAATGTAAAACTAGCATAAATTAGAGCTGAATCATGGTTTTTCTTTCTCTTGTATTATCATCGCGCCATTCTAAAGCCCTAGTCATGCAGCTCACAAGCTGGGTTATGACTCCCAGAAACGAGTATACATTTAAATCAGTGTACGCCTCCTCCATCTCATATCAGTCCCATCAAACACAACCTAGGGGAACCCCTCCACACACACAGTACCCAGGCTATAATTTCATGCAGCTTAAATAGTGTTTCAACATAGCGTGGAAACCTCCCACACAGGGTGAGAAATCTTATACTCTGCTGTGGCAGTTGTATGTGCCGTTGCATTTTTAAAATCACTTCTTACGAGCTAACCTCGACAGGTTAACATACTGCTTTTTGCATGCTGAATCGTCCCTTCCTACCCACATTTTCCCTCCTTGCCTCACAATGCAAGCCTCGAATGTTTGCTACTGTGCTTCTTCCACACGTCGCTCCTAGTCCCATGCTTCATGGATAGCATGCCATTCCTTAGCTCATCCATCAGGCTCAGGCGCTCCTGCTTTGTACCTGTGTTCCAGACACTTCCACTGCCAAGCTAAAGATACATAAAAAACCAATTAAAAAGTTAGACCAATGAACACCTAAAAACCAAGCAACCTTATATGCAGAAAATGTCACCTGCTAAAGAGCTGTTGCTTATTTTGAGATAATTTACATTTTCATTCTAAGGCTCAACGTCCAGCTGAAACATTGCTGTCACACAGTTCCATGGTAACACAGGAGACTGAGTGCATTCGATTTTATGTTAAACTATAATTACAGTAGCAAAGGAGTGTATTTCAAAACATCCGGTGCACTTAAATTAGCAGACTGTCAGTTTACTTTGCACACAATAGGAGGGATAAGATGGGTGGAACTGCATCCTCCTGGATGGCAGACCTCGAAAACCCACACCTGAAGTAGGACAGAATCAGTCTGTAGTCCACGGAGGAAAAATAAGCACTTCAAAAGCATTAATAACTTCATTGCAAGAGAGATGCTTTAGAGAGATTAATTGTACTTGAGAAGAATACAGTAACTTGACTATAAACAGAGAAACTGGCAGTTCAGGTACAGGTAGGTGTCTAAATATGAAAGGAGTCATTCCATACATGGTACTCAAGAGGAACAAGCTTAAATGTAACCAGTTCCTCTGATGCATTAAAACACCACTTGCCCTGACCACAAAGTCCTGCTTGAAATCATATTAGTCAATACACTCCTTACATACTAAGTCTAGAGATGGCCACAAAGACCAGATCTTTTGCTTTGCCATATATCAGTCTGCTAGAAGAAATGGGATTTTACTGGCAATTCAGATAAAATGCAGTTTAAAGGCTGCAATTCTGTTTCTATCCCATGAAGTTGTTTTGCTGCCAGCTCTAAACTTTAAAACAAAGGCTGGATTTTGAAATTATTTCATCAGAGAGCAATAACACTTTCTTTATGGTTCACTTTATCATGTGTAATTGCCAGTGTTAATCTACACAGAAGCATTCTAAATCCCAGGCTTAAAGAAATGCTTACCTAGTCCTCCAAGTTTTTGTTTCCTGGAGCCAAGCATAAATGAGTTTTTGAAGGAATTCTAGGATGTTTTTAATGACTACCTTTCATATGGAGGGGTCCCCATTTCTTTTAAGCTTTTTTAACCTAAGTTTGTGGTTTGTAACTTTTAGATTCTTAAAACTTGTTATATTTTTCAAGTACCTTTCTGGTATGAATTTAAAATCCAGTCAAAAAGCTGACTCCATCCCAAACCTCAGTACAGGAGGACTTCAGCTGCTTTGTTCTAAGTGCCTCCATGTACCCAAGAGTTCCCTTTGCCTGGAAAGAGAAGGAATTGCTTATTAAGGTTAATTCCTTCCAATCGAATCACTGGCATACACAACAAACAAGCAAACCAAAACCAAGGATATTCTGTTTCTCCTGTCTTTGTTCACCTCTAACATTCACATATGTTTTAAGATGATTGACCTTTTCTCCCCTTCTACATAGCATAAGCCCAACAGTTCTTTTTTCCTCCCCTCACAAAAGATATTTTCCCTCTGAAAAATCAGTCAAGTTTTTTTTTTCCTTGCAAGTCCTCATGCAATCCGAGTTGAACTAAGGCTGCTGCTTTAATTATTCTACTGTGCTTTTGGTGTTTAAGCGATTGCGCTTTACTGCAGAGACAGCTACAGTTCAAAGGCACATGCAAATATCTCTTTGTAGGGTACATATCAATCTGCCGTATGTTAAAGTAATAATAATTTAAGACTATTAAAAGAAACATTGGAAGTCCTGCCCCAAGGTCAGGGAGTGTATGCCTCAGTCAATCCTTTTGTGAACACATCGCTGTGGCACATTACGACACAGAAGCAATTGCACCAAGTCTTCAACCAAACGAGTATGAAATTTAGATCTGAAGTTAGAGTTCTGCTTTTGTGGCAGAGCAAGTATTATGTTGATGACTTCTTAAAGTGGCCTTTTCATCTTGTTTTACCAAAGCCTGTCAAGCCCATGCCCCCTCCAGCTCCCAGCGGGCTGGGTGACACACTGCTGTAGCCTCTCCTTTCCATCTCTATGGAAGTCTGATGCTCCTCACTCACCCACGCAGACCCCATCCCACCAGATAACAAGGCTGCACTCTATACTGGAGGTGACCTGCAGTTCACACAGGAACAAGTGAAGTAGTTAAGAGCTTCCAGCTCCCAAAATGCTCACACATTTCAAGACTTCGTGGAACTGATTTTATGAGCCTTTGCCCCATTTGCTGCATAGCAGGAGCCAAAATCTCATCAAATGTGGAGTCTGTCTCATCTTTGCCATACCTTCCTGTGAGGAGTGCTAGGGCCTTCACAGGACAGGAAGTCAGCAAGCTCAGGTCCTTGGTCTCCTGAACCACATACATATCAGATTTTTTTCTGCTGCAATTATTTTCCCTTGTTATTATAAGAAGTGTAATACAGTAGCACATTCCACAGTGTAACCAAGAAAGATATTTTTTTTTAGATCATAAATATCTTTAGTTAGCAACACATGAAGTAGAGGGCGTCAAATAAGCCATCATTCTACAAACATGGACCAGTCACAGTATCAAGGAAGACAATGAAACAGTTCCTTGGCCACCCTCTTTCAGTCACAGCTAATATTTATGATCATAATCACAATGAAAGTCAAACTTCACGCTTAACAGTAAAGTCTATTTATCCTTTACAAAAAGGACACACGAAAGCACTTACATAATCCAAGATTTCTGTGAGTTCAGGTTCTCACATCTCTAAGCCAGGCAGAGTTGGGATTATTACAGACTCAGCTTTGGTATGCTGTCTATTAGACTATCATCAACAAACATGAAGTAAATTTGGATATTGTTTTTTAAATGCTCCAGGGATATTTTAAAAGCACATTCGCTAGATAGACACAAAAATAAAAGACATGCCTTGCTATTTATGAGCAATCTTGCATTATCAAAACATTAACCATACAACAGTACTTAGCTACTGAACGGTAAACTGTAGGTGAAGAGTCAAGTGGATCTTCAAAATTTCATTCTTCTGTAACTTTTTTTGTCACGTAAAAGTGGCAGTATCATACAGCTGAAGGGGCAGAATCCATAAGAGAGGGAAAGACACATCAGAAGTTGACGTGAAATCTTTGAAACCCCAGACCAGAACCTCGGTGTCTTGGCATGCTGCTGTGCCGCACCTGGCGTTGTCCTTCCTCGCACAAGGCTACACTCAAACCCATTAAAGGCAACGAGGGTGATGCCTTTAAAGAGTTGAAACTGGGCTCTATAAAGGGAATTTTGCAGAAGTCAAACCAGGTATTAGGTGTTTTGGTTTTAATTGACTGGGAAAAGAGAAACAAATAGCTCTAATCTTCTTAACCCTTCTCAGTTTTTTCATTGCAGCATAAGTAATAAAGTGACATTATTATTTATTTTCTTGCCTTTTTTTAATGGTAAAAGAAAAAAGCAGAAAGGCCACGGATTAGTTATAAATGCAATAGTGCTCCTTGGTAACCAATCAAACCAGATCTTAAACCTTTCTCTATAGTCCAAGGTCTCTGTTAAATAGCTACTAACAGGCACGGGCAGTTGGAAAGGAAAAAGGTCAGAGAGAGACTTTGTGCTTCTTGGGAAAAACATTCATTTTGCAGTTAAAGATTTCTTTCCTATTTTGTTGTTATACAATACTATTGCTATACCAAACTATTGCGTTTTCTTCGTATACACAGCAAGAGAGCTCATGATGCACACTACCCTGGAGCACTACCCCAAGGAAAAAAAAAAAAAAAAAGCATCTGTATCAAGCTGGCAGCATTCACATGAAATCCATACTCTGCTGGCAAATATTGATCCCTCTGAGCGAGAACTAAGTGAATTTCACTGATCCAGTCAGGCAGGTGGCTTATCATCCTGTAGGCAATGAGGAAAGGGAGAAACGCTCTCTGGAGACAAGGATCCAGAACATAGACTGAATGGGTTAGAAAGAAAGGACAATTGGCTATCCAAGCTAAGAGTTGGGGGTTGGGGTTGTTTTTTATTTATGTATTTATTTTATTTTTTAAACTGTTCTGTAAAGCTCTTGCCAGACATGGGTAGAATTCGGGGAAGAGGCGAATTTCAGATCCTAGACCTCACAAGTTACCTGCAAGAGCAAATGGGAAAGCGTTAACAGTACTACCACAGAAATAGTAAAAGGAATCTGTAGACCACAAACAGAGCTCTTCACACCAAAAGTGGCTCTAGGTCCCTGAAGAGCAGACCAAAACAAACTTCCCAAGTTTTCCTTTTAATTTTTGTAAAATTAAAAAAAAAAAAAAAAAAAATCAATAAGACCCATACTTTCCTTTATTGCTTGCACCTGGGAATAGACTGCTAAAAATCTTAATTAATGTTTATATAATCAATTTAGATCATATAAAGATGATTGTTTACTGTGCTCTGCTAAGCCATGACAAACAAGCACTGAACAGAAACTGTATTCAACAGCCTGCAGTACCCGTACAGGTGTTCGACTGGTGTCCATGCATGGTGTCCATGCTTCTTTTCCTAGTTTCTAAGCCTTCAAGAGTGACATACCCTTCTAAAAACAGATAGGTTAAAAAAAAAAAAAAAATCAGTAGCTTCATCATCACCAAATATCTGATCACAATCTCAAGGCAACCATTCTTAACTACTCATTATTTTAAAGGAAGGATTACTCAAGAGTAGATGGAGCCCTTAACCGGGATGGCAGCTGTATCCCCGCACTGTGACAGGAACAGCGTGATGTACCTCCTTGATTTAAGGCACAGCCCCCTCAGGCCTCAGTACAGCTTTGTGCCAACCACAGTCAGCAGCAGCTCACACATAAGAATTGGCCTGTTTCAAACATCATCTAAGCTAATTTTTTTCCTTCTAGTGCCAGCAGAGATTAAGAGCTTGAATAAGGGCATCAGAGTTACAGTAAGGGGATGGCAATCTTGTAAGGGAGGTAAACTCCATTAAAAGGCAGCTAATTCCCTGTAAGCAATTAGGGCACTCACATGTTCAAAGCAGAAAGCTTTCTACAGTGTGGAAGAAACACGCACAAACTGTGCTACTCCATCAAAACCTACCACTGGAGGCCATGGCTGAGAAAAAATTTTAGGTTTTTGCTCAGATTAAAGTACCAACCATAATGACTTTTGCCTGGGTTTACCAGCTGCTTTTGCGTAAATCACCCAGCAGCCAGGAGGCAGTTGTAGGTTGCCATTTTGCTTGTTGCAGAAGTCAGTTCTTGCTTCAATTCGTTATTTATGAAAATAAAATACAGTTACACAATATTTTACTCCCCAAATCCTTCCCTCCTGAAAGAAAACCACCAATACACATAGTCTACTCCTCCAAATGAAAAAAAAAAAAAAAACTGCAAGAAATCAAGAAGGCCAGTAATCACTAACACCCTTAATAGAGGAAATCTTCACGTGTTTCCATCAGGATAGTATTAGTTCCATTACTTTCCTACTGAAAAAAAAATTCTGTCAGGTGTATTCAACAGATAATCTGCTTTCAAGCTCAGGAGCAACCGTAGACCCATTTTCTGGCAATACCTGGTAGGGCACTGCAAAGGCCCAGCAGCTCCCTGGGGAGTGAGAGACATCTTCCGGGTACAGCAGGGCAGAGTCTCACGGACAGAACCCATCCCACCACCCCAGCCAGGGAGCTGGGTGGGCTGGAGACTGTGACCAGGCAGGGCCTTCACGACGGAGCAGGTCCAGAGTCAAGCCAGGACGTGAACAGATCAGTGTTTGGATCAGCAGGATGCACAGCGAGGCAGGGGAACAGCAGCGGTGCTTTGAAGACCACCAGACCTACACAGAGACTGACAGCCCTGGGTCCCATGGGCAGGCTGTGGGTGGGAGCACAGGTGAAACTGCTCAGGGCATTAAGGCTTGTCAGTGCCCTTAGAGACTGGACAATTACTTCTGGTCCCTCCAGCTGTCAAACATATTTTATATTACCTTATTCAGGTTCAGGAGAAAGATGCACGTATGTCCCATGTATGCACACACACACACACAATAAAACCCTCTTGGCATTTTCTCCAGCACATTCCTAGTGTTTAAATTAGTTAATCCATCTGCATTTGCTCCTGTAGGAAAATCTTCACCATCTTGCTCAGTAAATGCCTTCATCCAAATAATTGTGAATTTCTGCTGTACGGTAATGTGAGGTGGTTTGTATCATCGGTTGGTTTGGAATAAAAACAACATGGTAGAAATCCTCTTTTTTACTGGAGCTTCCACCAGTACCGTCACCCCTTGAACTGTGCCACTGATAAAAATGTGGGTTTTTCTCAAAACAGAAAAAGGAAGTCTAAAGTAATCCTTCCTTCAATATTTCTGTACTTTAAAATAATGAGTAATTAAGAATGGTTGCCTTGAGATCATGATCAGATATTTGATGATGATATGGTGATGATGAAAGACTTCCTTTAGTTTGAGTTTCTCTCAAACAGGAAAAGGAAGCCTACAGAGGGTGGAAGCAAGGGCAGGCAGCCTGGGAGGAATACAGAGAAATTGTCCGAGCAGCCAGGGATCAGGTTAGGAGATCTAAAGACCTGACAGAATTAAATCTGGCCAGGGATGTCAAGGGCAACAATGAAGCTTTCTATAGGTGTACTGGGGGCAAAAGGAAGACTAGGGAAGACGTGGGCCCACTCAGGAAGGAAATAGGACACCTGGTCACCCGGGACATGGAGAAGTCTGAAGTATTCAATGACTTTTTTGCCTCAGTCTTCACTGATAAAGGCTCTAACCACACTGCCCGAGTTGAAGAAGGTAAAGGCAGGGACTGGGAGAATGAGGTACTGACCGCTGTAGGAGAAGACCAGGTCTGAGACCAGCTGAGGAACCTGACTGTGCACAAGTCCATGGGATCTGATGAGATTCATCCATGGGTCCTGAGAGAACTGCTTGATGTAGTTGCCAAGCCACTACATTTGAGAAGTTGTGGCAGTCTGGTGAAGTTCCCGCTGACTGGAAAAGGGGGAACATAACCCCCATTTTCAAAAAGGGTAAAAAAGATGAGCCGGGAAACTACAGGCCAGTCAGTTTCACCTCTGTGCACGGCAAGATCATGGAGCAGACCCTCCTGGAAACTCTGCTAAGGCACAGGGAAAATGAGGAGATAACTGGTGGCAGCCAACATGGCTTCACTAAAGGCAAGTCGTGCCTGACAAATTTGGTGGCCTTCTACGACGAGGTTACAGCGTTGGTGGATAAGGAGAGAGCAACAGATGTCATCTACCTGGACTTGTGCAAGGCATTTGACACTGTCACGCATGATATTCTGGTCTCTAAATTGGAGAGACATGGATTTGACTGATGGATCACTTGGTGGATAAGGAATTGACTGGATGGCCGCACTTAAAGAGTTGTGTTCAATGGGTCGATGTCCAAGTGGCATGCAGTGACAAGTGGTGTTATCAGGGGTCAGTACTGAGATCAGTGTTATTTAACATCTTTGTTGGCGGCATGGATGTTGGGACTGAGCACACCTTCAGCAAGTTTGCCAACACCAAGCTGTGTGGAGCAGTTGACACATTGAGGGGACGGGTGCCATCCAGAGGGACTTGGACAACTTCATGAAGTTCAACAAGGCCAAGTGCAAGGTCCTGCACGTGGGTCAGGGCAGTCCCATGCACAAATAAAGGCTGGGCGGAGAATGGATAGAGAGCAGCCCTGAGGAGAAGGGCTTGGGGGTGTTGGTAGATTAGAAGCTCAACATGAGCCGGCAACGTGTGCTTGCAGCCCAGAAGGCCAACCGCATCCTGGGCTTCATCAAAAGAAGCGTGACCAGCAGGTCAAGGGAGGTGATTTTGCCCCTCTACTCTGGTCTCCACATGGAAAACTGTGTCCAGCTCCAGAGCCCCCAACATAAGAAGGACATGGACCTGTTGGAGCAGGTCCAGAGGAGGGCCACAAAGATGATCAGAGGATTAGAGCACCTCTGCTATGAGGACAGGCTGAGAGAGTTGGGGCTGTTCAGTCTGGAGAAGACTCTGGGGAGACCTTGTAGAAGCCTTCCACTCTCTGAAGGGGACCTCCAAGAAATCTGGAGAGGGACTTTTTACAAGGGCATGTAGTGATGGGGCGAGGGGTAATGGCTTCAAACTGGAAGAGGGTACATTTAGATTAGATTTCAGGAAGAAATTTTTCACTCTGAGAGTGCTGAGGCACTGGAACAGGTGGCCCAGGGAAGCTGTGGAGGCCCCATCCCTGGAGGTGTTAAAGGCCAGGTTGGATGAGGCTTTGAGCAATCTGGTCTAGTAGGAGGTGTCCTTGCCCAGAGCAGGGGGGTTGGATCTAGATGATCTTTAAGGTCCCTTCCAACCTAAATCGTTCTATGATTCTATGATATTTCTCAGTGTCCATGGGGTCCAAAGAAGAAAGGTAAAAAAACATTCAGTCCAGAGGCATTATAGGATACTCCCTCCTCCTACCTCGCAAGGATGAAAGGGATATGTGGACAAACATGTGTATAATCTCTGTAGGCACCAGCAGGCCGGCTTCAACCAACAGATTCTAGATTATATGGATTATGTCTCTAATAGATGCACCACTAAATGGTTTTTCCAGATTGCTAGAAATCAGTCACGACAGAATCCCCTTATATCACGAATACAAGTCATTCTTTATTTGCCCAAGTATTACTTGTATACCATTTTATGCTGACTGCTATGTCAGGTCACAGATAAAGAGAACAAAAAGTTCAACGCTAGTCTGAAGGAGGCTGAATTATCTTATTTTTAGCTTAAATTTTTTTTTTATTAGTTTAAATTACTAGCTTACTTTATTTTGCTCTAGGAAAGACTATGAAACCTGTGAAGTGCTGTATCTTTTTCTTACTGGAGCTAAAACTGTGTCATAACTGTAAGTCTTCTACAAGTACACCCAAATATTTAATTTGTATTCTCATTTACAATCCTCAGTCTTAGAAGGTTATGATCTTTTCTTTTCTTTTTTTCCTGTGAAAAAAAAAAACCATAAAGACATAACCTTCATCCAACTTGCAGAGGAAAGAGACACTCTTCCTAACTGGAGCCCTTTGCACTTCTGTATTCTTTATATAAACAAAATTGCCAAGTCCTTGCAATGCTAATGCTAGTCTGTGCAATGGACTCCCTCCGTGCTAGAGAAAAAGCAATTAATCATAGGGGAAAACACAGGCTGAAGCAAATCAGCCCTTTCACATTAAGTGTTACCATATACAGCATTTCAATTAGTTGGTATTGATACTATGGTTTTGTATGTTGGTGATTGCACGTGCAATACATAACAGCAAATTAGTGCAATCACCAACTGTTGAATGAGTGCTTCTGATTCATTAGCTACTCTTTGATCTAAAAATTATATTTTCCTATTAACAGTTAAGTACCACAAATGTACATTAATTTAAATGACAAGGGAGATAAGCTTACATAACACAAGAAAAAATGAGGAAAGGGAAAAGGCGCAGCAGTGAGTAATCATGTATTTAATGGCAGTTTCCCCATTAAGCTGTTTCCTTTTCTTGCTTGCTTGCTGTAAAAATTGCAGTGGTTGTCACCGCTAAGGAGAATTTGACACTACAACAATTCCTCAGACCCCTGAGATCTCCCAGATACTGATGGGCATTTCAGATTGCTCCCCTTTCCCAGTTCCCTTGACTTCAAAATGCATTGTAGGCACTGGACAGTCTATTTTTTATGAAGAGAAGTGCAGAAGATTTAGGTCTATATAGTTAAACAACCTGAGATTATATTCAAGACCCGATTTTCATTTTTGCTTAAATCGCCTTACACCATGAGAAAGTAAAGCAGCATTAGCAGACATAAGGTTCTTATAACTACATAATTGTCTGGTTTTTCTCTGGCTAAGAGTGCAACGGCGAAGTGAAGAGCACCAAGAGAGAAACCAGAGTCAGATAGTAGCAGAGATAATCAATCTTAAGCAAAGCTAAGGTATACATTAACTGTATGCTCATTAATTACTTTGTCGTTACTGTGCTCAGATGTCCCAATGGCACCGTGCCACGTAGTAGTACACGTACCAGCACAGCTTCTACACCAAAAGTAGATATGCTCCATTTAGCATTATAATGTGCTTTTTAATACATCAGCACATAGAAAGTGAAAGGCTATTCTCCTTTCTGGATTTAAAAATACATGTCATTGCTAAGCTCACAGCTGACTGTATTATCTAGCGTAGACAGCTGAGAATGTGAGAAGATTCACTAAAAAACATTTCACAAAAATTTCTTATTCTCTTCAAAGAAAGGTTAGCGCGTACCAAAAAGCAGAGTCTATTAAAAGATGCTCAATAAGATACATTGCATATTCTCCAAATGCCTGTCACAGATGGCTTTCTGTCTGTAACTATGATTTGAAAAAATACAGATTTATGTTCCACAGAACACAGGAAAAAATACAGAAGGAAATTAGTGCCAGCCACTAGAAAGGAGCAGACTCTACTGAGTAAATTGCAAAGTTGTAGGAAGAGCTTGTATTACTCAGGGTTGAAACTCTCCTAACAGTCCAGAGAAGAGGGCTGAATGATGTGCAACATGTCAACATGTCCTTATTTAGGGACTGCTGCATTGGAAGGGCTGCCAAGTAAGGGGAAAGCAATTGGACCACAAGAAAAATGGGTAAAAATGTTTAGTGCTATGGCTCACAAGTCGTGTGTAATGAAAGCCCATAAACAAGCACGAATTGGAGGATAACACTGCACACCTGGTGACTGCATAAACTGTACCATCAGCACTGAGAAATAACGGCATCCTGGGCTGACAGTTCAAAGAACTTACTAAACTTTTCCCAGGACTACATACTGCTCTAAAGCCAGTTTTCTGGGTTGTGTACAGAGGTACCAAGGGGCAAAGCAAGAAGATGTATTTCCATGAACATGCCCTAAAAGAGACTATGCAGAGGACACGCCTCTTGGCAGGCAGCACTCATTCCCTCTGCTCCCAAAATGTGCTGTAAAGATAGTGGGTTCTGCAGCGGATCTAAGCTCAACATTTTTGTGTATATCAAAGCTTTGAAGATTTGATTCCCCACAGTCTCCTGAAAAATTCCCATGATCTGAGAGAACTAAATAGACTGCAACAGAAATTGTACTGTCTGACAACCTCCTAACATACAACAGCTAATACGAACTTCTGTATCGGCCCTTTTTCAGTGCCCTAAACAATATCATAGAACCATAGAATCACTTGGGTTGGAAGAGACCTTCAGGATCATCAAGTCCAACCATAAACCTATGCCAAAACCACCCCTAAACCATGTCCCTCAGCACCACGTCCACCCGTCTTTTAAATACCTCCAGGGACGGTGATTCCACCACCTCCCTGGGCAGCCTGTTCCAATGCTTGATAACCCTTTTGGTAAAGAAGTTTTTCCTAATATCCAACCTAAACCTCCCCTGGCACAACTTGAGGCCATTTCCTCTTGTCCTGTTGCTTGTTACTTGGGAGAAGAGATTGACCCCCACCTCACTACAACCTCCTTTCAGGTAGTTGAAGAGAGTGATAAGGTCTCCCCTCAACCTTCTCTTCTCCAGGCTAAACAATCCCAACTCCCTCAGCTGCTCCTCATAAGACTTGTTCTCTAGACCCCTCACCAGCTTCGTTGCCCTTCTCTGGACACGCTCCAGCACCTCAATGTCTCTCCGATACTGTGGTGCCCAAAACTGAACACAGGTATTTCATCATGCACAACCACACAAAGCTCATGGAAGATACTGCCACGTGAAAATAAATTTCAGCACCATCTTCCCACTGAAATAAGAGTTCAGATTCTTATTGTGACACTCCTCCTTGAATTCAGTCGCTGAACCCGATTTCAAAATCCTTATTATCGAAGCACTATCCTCCATGTGATGTTGACGTGATGTTGACAAAGGGCCTCAGACAGGATATTCTTCCTTCACACGTTCAGGGCCTTGTGTCTCTAACAAGCAAAGTCATCACTGCTCAGTTGAAGCCTGCTCTGTATCTCAAGAACCTAGTTCCCAGTTATTTTCTGAGGACAAGCCATTTGCTCACACCTGCAGACATTTCTGGCCAAATGGACCGGTACAGGCCTTATCTGTCAGTCTCTTTTTACTCTCTCAAAAAGAAGGGGTTTGGTGGTTTGGAATAAATCAATAAAACTGGTTGCTTATTTTTAATAAAAATGTTTTTTCATTGGAAAACGAGAATTTGTCGAACTGCTACTGAAGTTAAATCCTACGAGGATTACAGAACTGGGACCAACATCTGCAAAAATGAGCCTAGTTTTATTGCATTCAATTCACTGAAATATGTAACTCACCCACCTATAAAATAGGGTACTCAGCTGGGAAAAAAAACATATCTTCAGTTCTTGACATTTTATTATATACAGATTTTCTTATATTATTATTAGTTGTTGTTATGGTCAGAACTGCTAAACTGCATAATCCACCAACTCAGTCTGTAAGGACAAAATGAGTAGTTGTCGTTCAACACTCCATCTACACTCCCTCTACCAGGTACCTTCTCAATCTTCTCTTTGTCGTCCAAACTCAGCTCCAATACCTATCTTGAATACCACTTTTTTTTGAAATAAATTCAAATAATACGGCATATAAGGTACAGATTTTAAGTTAGTTGAAGGCCCGTGTCTCTGCGACTGTTAAGAACTAGATGTATGAGCTGAAGTTAGGTGCAGGATTTCCAAAGGACTGCTGTGGAGCTGCAGCGCGGGTGAGCCAGGTCTCTTCTTCCGCTGTGGTACATCAGAATTTACGTCAGTGAGGTCACTGAGTACTTAAACACAAAACCACTGATAGCACAAGGGAACCTGCACATTCATTTATAGATGAAGATGTAAATGTCAGATGAGCAGAGATTGTATCATTGGTTTAGCTGCTGATTTCCTTGATTATTTTTCTAGACGTCAGTGATAAGGAAATAATTTTATGGAACGTGACCTCAGATGGAAGGAGTATTTAAATGAACTAGACTGATGAGTATTATTATGAACGAGACTAATGATGCATACATCAAACAAATAAAGACAGTCCTAGGAAAGAAAATAAACTTCCAGATTAGGCACAACATTTGTACATGTTTTTGGATCCTGCAAAGCACCACACAGAACGTGACATGGATTTATAAATAAAATTAAATGTTTGAAACCAATTTGACGCATTTACTCAATCCTAAAGAGAATTACTTAGAACTATTCAGTGCTGCTGAACAATTTTCACAAATTCCTAGGTGGAACCAGTATCTCACTATCTGTAAAGCTGCCCTCTGTCTCCCTTGTTTTCAGCTCTGTAGAACTTTGCCACTTTTAATAAATTAAGCTCCTCTTTTCCAGGTTCCTCTTTGCTTTAGTGTAAATATTATGCAAAATTTTAGCCAGGAAAGATACAGCTTTTTTTTTTTTTTATAAAGATATTTTCTTGTGGTCACATTAGTACTTTCAATAACTTCAAGCAACGCTTGTCTGCCCTACTCTGGAGCAATAATGTGTTTGGCAGGGAGAGAGTGTGCTAGGAGCTCTGTGTGTTGGGAATGTGACTTTTGCCAAATAAGTGAAAATGTATCCTAATTCGGCCAAGTCATAAGCTGTAACAAAACATGGTTTGCATTTACCCAAGTATCCTGCTATACCTGCTGAATATATGCAGATAAATTGTCTGAGAATTACATTTCAGTAGGAAAGTTCAGATTCAGGGTAAAGCACGATTTTATCTGCAGTTTTTCTTCTGAACTTTTCTGGGATCTTCCCAGACTGTCTGGGTCTGGAAGCAGTGACAAGAAGCCTTTTCTCCAGGGCTGTCTGCAGTCCCTGCTGGCCTTAGAGCCTGTGGGAGATGAAAAGTGTCTGATTTACACACAGAACCAGCAAGGGTTTGACTTCAGTGGGAGAAAACAGAGAGAAGACTGGAACTGAGGCAATGAACCTACACTCAGCATGGAGGAGGACATCTGATGAGCAGCTGTGTCCCCTGAGAACCATCGTGTTTGGGGAAAAAAAAAAAAAAAGACTAAAGAGGTGATCGCCACCCTGGAACAGCCAACAGGAGAGGAACCAGAAAGGAAGCTGGGTCACCTTGAGGCCACAACTTGAGAAAAGGGACAAAATCCATGTGGGCAACTAGAAAGACTGAGCAAAAAGTTTGGGAACAAGGGTTGGAGTGAAACAGCCCAGCAGCAAGGCTTCAGTTCCACCAAGCGTCCTGAGCCTAAGCCCCTCAGTTCAAGTTCTGGGCTTTTGGAGATACCTGCCTGTGGTGAAACTGATCCAGTGGGGTCAGGACCGAGAAGCCTGGGGCAGGGAAACCAGAAACACTTCATCATAGCCATCATGGTTGGAAATGGGACTGAAGGGTGAAGGCTTGAGAAGGAGGCCTGAAAGATAAGAGCACACGTCCTGAGAAACATCAAGTGCGGTCTGAGATTATGCTGAAAACCCAGCATTGGACTCACAGAAGAAATTAAGGAGGTAGGTGTAGGGAAAGAGAAACTATGTAACTGTACAATTTAGAGTGGTATCAAAACAAATAGGCACAAAGACACAAATTCTGACTGCACTGACGCCTATTTCTGGCGTACCCCAAGCAGGGAGTCCTTGCTAGCGGTGGCTCCAGCAGACACGCGGCATTCTGCATCCCGGGGGACCGCGACTACGGTTAGACACCCCCATCCCAAAAAGCACCCAGATACCTAAACACGGACACCCACGCAGAGGAGCAAGCGGCGGCACTTCCCGGCCGCGCCGCCACGGGAGCCCCACGCAGCCGGCGGGGCTCGGGGGAGGAGCGGCGGGAGCTGCTGTGTTTTGGGGGGGCGGGGGGGGGCTTTGGCGCA